>JANHGC010000152.1:73614-87285 GCA_027560395.1 Boaedon fuliginosus | reverse complement strand
ATAAGCAGTGTATAACATCTGAGTGCTATTGCTATCCATGTTCTAAGCCGCCCAGAGTCCTTCGGGAATTGGGCGGCGTAAAAATGTAAGAAATAAATAAGAAATAAATCAGTAAATCCTGGAATCACGAACTCATTTTCAACAAAAACTCCATAAATATTTTCCAGCCTCTTACTGTATAAAAGTAAACAAGAAAGTCTTGCCACACGTTTTCAGACTAACAAATGTTATCAAAAGTAATAGTTTCATGATTTGATAAGAGTGCATTGGATGAAATGAACTGTAGCTTACAAAAGTTGTACCTTAAAATGACATTTGTTAGTCTGAAAAGGTGCTAGCAGACTACTACTGATATCTGTTATGTTTGTAAATTACACTGGCACCCTTTCTAGGATGGTTCCTTTTCTAACGTTCTGAAGTTTGTTCTAACAAGAACAACAGGAAATAGGTAATGTTAGGTTGTGTGAAGGGCTCGGTCAAAAATATAATCTATATCTGGGGAAGAGAGGCGGGATATAAATCGAATAAATAAATAAATAAATAATAAATCACAAGTGGTTACAACTAATTCTAAGTAAGTAATTTATTTGTCCTAAATAAATCACTCAAACTGACATCCTCTGCAGATTTCCCATTTAACCCCTCCTGACAAGACTTTTTGACTTAAACTATTTAAAATTGAGAGCCCAGATTTATTTTTATGGGAGAACAATTTAACCTTTTCTCCCTAGTAGCAGAAGTCTAGCACTAACCACATATTTTTTGCTAGTTAGTAAGTTCCTTCAGTGGTTAAAATGACAGCATAGTACACTTTCCTGATTTGTTTTGTCAAAGTAGCAATTCTATAATAACACAAGACAAAAAGAAGAAAACACCAAATGTCTGTGTTCATTTTTGTTAGTGAAAATGACCCTAGTCCTATTCAACATAAATGATTGACTATTACTTGGCAGATAGCCCATGTAGGTACCGACCTTGAAAAAATAAAGGTAATCTGTTCCATAAATGAATGTTATAAATATTTTTTTCTCTGAAGAACGACATGCAGAAATGTTTTTTTCTGTTGTCGTTCACAGACATTCACTTATTTTAATCTCTTGATGTGGGAGAGATACGATTCTTGCCTCCATGGAAGGAAGAAAAATTAATTTACACCTCCATTCCTTTGCCTCCTTCTATAAGATGCTGTAGTATAATGCACATATAATTAATAATAATCAACTTCAGTTTAGCATCAAGATGCATGGACCATCTCAATTACATATTTTGTGGTCCCTAACTAATTCAGCTTCCACAGAGGCAGCATTTATAAATAACATTTGAATAAATAACATTTGAAAGGTTACATGTTAGATTACTTTGCTTTGTACCGATGCAAGTACTGTATTGGTACTGTACTTTCTGACCCAAATGGCAATATCTTCAGTATTTGAAGTGCAACATTTTCTCAGACTGCTCCTTTTTTTTAATTGCTTAAGAGTGCCAAGACTGCCCAAAGTAGTCTGAGGAAAAAACCATTCATCTTTCATTTTTGTAGCTGATGACTGGCCAGACAGTAGGTAATGTGAAAACTCCCTGGCTATTGCCAAAGGTTTGTACTTCCAGAGAAGGCTGTGAGAGAATGAAGGTTATACTAGCCTGTTATGAAACAAATTATTTCACATATGAGGGCCTAGCATTTGAAAAACAGAACTTTGCTTATTCAATAAAACATGATTAAAAAGTGGTATAATGTTATATTCAGACAAGTCCAGTATATTTATGAGAACCCTGAATGTGGATTAAACCAGATATAAAAACTAAACAAATACATTTATCAAAACCAACATGACAATACTACTATTCTGGTGGCATTTTCCAGCCATTTTCACATATTTTATACACTTGTCTCCTCAGTGTTAAACCAATGAGCAGTAAAAATAAGCATTTTAAAGCATTACTTACAAAGTATGAGTTTGAGCTGTACAGTGGATGACAGTATGGTATAAGTGATTTTAGCCTTAAGGCTTGAGAGCATAGCATTGGTGTTTTTTCCCCAAGCTAAAACAGTTTCTTACCCCCCACCTCCAGAAATATACGAATGTAAATACAATTATTATATACCCAGACATTGCCATACACAAGTTATTAAAAATAGTAAACTGAAACAGAAATCATTTATTTTTGGAAGAGGAAACATTAATATTCTTGTCATTTATTGTTATGAAAATGGTCGTAGGAGTTAGCTCTTTGGTCTTGTGTTGTATTTTTCTTTTGCCATGCAGTTGACTTAATCATATGACCTACTACAGGTCCATGTAGCTTTCAGAAATGATACATAAAAGCAAGGTAGCATGAATTTAAAAAGATAAAATACAGTATTAAAATACAGTACAGTATAGGCAATTCAACAATATGTTATATAAACTTCAAATCTTTAATTTTGTGTTTCCTTTGCTACATTTGGAATTTGTGTTCTTATAAATAGAGAATATTACTTAAACTATATGATAGATCATGATGCGTCATTTATATTAACAGCGAAATATACATTTGAATTTCAATGCTATTTTGAAAAAATGTAGAAGTATTTCAAGCAAATAAATGATATGACAACAGTAAATACCAGTTTTTAAAATCATTTTAAAAGTAAAGATATCCTCAAATCAAGCTTGAGTACTGGGGGCTGCATTTATGCATATTTTCTTATCATTGTTAGGCTATTGTTTTCTGCTAATTTTTTTCTTACTTTATAACGTAGTCTATACTCTGGAATTCTCAAGTGGTTCCCCCATTCAAGTACTAAACAGGGCAAAACCTGATTAACTTTTCAATTCAGGAGCAAAATTGGCTAGATACAAACATTGATAGATTTTATTTCATGATTATTAATAGTTTACTCTGGGATGTTAAATTTTCTAACATGCAGTGAGAGCCAGTTTGGTGTAGTGATGAAGGCATCTGGCTAGAAACTGGGAGACCATGAATTCTAGTCTCACTTTAGGCATAAAGTGATTTGGATGACCCTGAGCAAGTTACTTTTTCTCTGTCTTGGGTATCAGGTAGGCAGAGGTGGTATTCAGCCAGTTCTGACAGGTTTGTGAGAACCAGTAGTGATAATTTTGATTGGGTCGGAGAACTGGCAAATGCTACCTCTGATTGGCCCCTCCCCTCTCCACCACCCCTTCCCGGAGTCTCCATGCACCCCTATTTGGTTGCCAGGACTCTTTAGGGAGTTTTTTTAAGCCAGAAATTGGGCACAGGGAGCACAGCAGTGCCCCCCACGCCCCTATTTGGTGGCTTTCTAGACAAAAAATGGGGTGGCCCTCCCAGTCACATGACCACATAGCCACGCCCACAGAACCAGTAATAAAAAAATTTGAATCTCACCACTGCAGGTAAGGATAAACCACTTCCAAAATCTTACCAAGAAAATTGTAGGGACTTGTCCTTGCAGTAGCCAACATAGATTTGAAGGCACAAAAATGAAATGAAAGGAAAAAGAGTAAAGAATACATTGCTTTCAAATTCATTTCATAGTTAGAGAAATCAAATTATTTCAATCCCATTTTAAAATTAGGTCTGTGCCCGAACAGACTTTTAGATTATATAATCAATTGTTAAAATTGGATGCAATTGAATTAGAATTAAAATAATCTGAGCACAGTGACTTGTTTTTTATTGAGTTTTCAACATTCTCTACCAAATTCATGGTCAGAAAAATTTAATCAAAGAATTATCTTGATTTTTTTCCAAGGGAAAGAACTTCGGCAATTTTTCTAGGATAGCTTAGAAAACACTATCATTACTGGGGGTGGGGGGTGAAAACACAGTGGGCATGGTATCATGTTTTTTTATTTGGGTATGCTTAAAGTATTGCAAGACAGGAAGGGTGCAGTTTATTGGAAAATTATTTGATTTAAAAAACATTCCCATATACTGATGGACTACCTAATAGTTATAAACCTACAGGAACTCCATGTATACGTATCCCTCCAAAATTATTTTTTCTTTTGAATTAATTTCTATAGTATAGCATATTCATTCAGTACAATGAACGAGAACTTGTAGGAAAAAATGCAGAACACAGTTCTACAGAAATTTTAATTGCTACAAGCTTTCCAGTGCATATATTTAGAAAGTATTAATTATGCCTTTGCTAATGTTAAACAATTGGGAGTGAGACATCCTTGTTGATCTGCTTCAAATCACTAAGACTGTTTCCTGATTTGTGATTTATAGCGTCACCTCTCCATTGCTATGGTGATATAAATCCTGTCTGCATTAGTGATTTGTTATCGGGGAGATGCTTGGATGACATTATAAATCGCTAGTGTGGAAATCCTTCCAAATTTCTATCAGTTGATTTTCATCTGCTTTCTCTCCATCTTTAATCATGAGCTCTGATTAGTTAGTAGGACTAGCAAATACTGTATTTAACCCTAGACATGTCTGTTAAAAAATAATGTTTCAGAGAACATTTAATTTCCAGGGGATACCAGAAAAACAGCCATCTTATTTGCACATCCTGTTATAATATAGAGTGGAATCATTTACCATGCTAACCCAAAAGTGAATGTAGGACAATATAGCTTGGTATTATGTGTGAACTCTGACTATAGTGAATAGCCTGGCAAACAATTAAAATTCCTGTCCACCTGCCTAGAATTCTTGTCAGCTTCCCCACTTGCTTTGCTTGTGGAAAGCCTTCAGGGACAAAGGCAGTGGGGAAATTCCCGAGATACATCCACGTTGGCACAGTGGTTAGAACGCACTACTGCAGGCTACTGACTGCCAGCTGCCTACAATTTGGCAGAACAAATCTCATCCTGCTCAAGGTTGACTCAGCCTTTCATCCTCTCGAGGTCAGTAAAAATGAGGATCCAGATTGTTCAGGGCAATATGCTGATTCCGTAAACAGCTTAGAGAGAGCTGTAAAGCACTGTGAAATGGTATATAAGTCTAAGTGCCATTGCTATTGCTATTCTCCTTTATTGGTAAAGCTCCAAAGCAACTTTCCCTTCTTGAAGAAAACCAGTAGCCTGATTACCAATGCAAAGTATGTGAGGAAAAAGGGTGAACATGCTTCATTAGACAATTACTGAATGCCTGCAATAAGTTTTGGGAGGGGGAGACAGGGTATGTTATGGGTTTCTTCTCTTAAGGAGATCCATCTAGTGGGACCAAGAATGCATGTTGTAAGTACCTCTCAGGTAGGTCTATTGGAACTTTAAATGGTCATTAAGCGACTGATTATAAGTTGACATTATCTCTACACACAGTATCAGAAGTCTTGGCAACAAGGAGTAGAGGGGAACATTTTACTCCTTTTTAAAAATAAATAAAAGCATATCATTTTGCTTGAAGGCAAACTATAATCAAACATAACATATGCTTTTTTTTAAAAAAAATGAAAAATGTAAAATTGGCTTGTTTGAAGCTATCAAATATTTGCATTTGTATAAGATGTTAATTTTAGCTAGTTAACATGACCATGCAACTTCTCATCAGCACTTCTTTTATAATATTGAAGTATATTTGAAAAAACTATAAAATGAAAGCTGAAAATGGAAATTTCCGCTTTTTTCTGGTTGCATTGGAGGAGGAGAGAACATAATATGAGCTTACAGTTTATCTTGATGATTGAACTGTCCCAAGGAAAAAAAATATTTGATCTGATTTATGACCTTTTTTTAGAATTGCAGGTTGTGTGGTGCAGTGAACATTGAATCTATGCCAGAGTAATTATTGGGTGGCCTTACCTTACACTCAGTTCATTGATCACTATGCAACTTCCCTTTTTGGAAGGTTTGCATAGAAACATGGAAAAGCTGGAGGATAAATCTTATTTTCAGAGCCAATTTCTTAGTGTCAGAGGGACATTTCTATGAAGGAAAAATGGTTTTTCAGTTTTCAGCTTTGTTTATTTCTCCACAAAATAAAGGGAGTAAGTTTGTTCGTCTGCCACAAGTTTGGGCCTTCTTTGACATGTAGGGAAAAAATTATTCAGATCAAATAAAAAAATGGTCTAATTTGCGCCTAGTATTGATTAGCATGGAAAACACATAAAGCAAGTCAATGTTTTTATTGTTTTGATGGATTGAAATCAGTCCAAATTCAGAGGAAATGTTGAAGAAATATTAAGGCAGGCTGATCCCTTTTTGATAGTACCTATAGTGTTTTGCTTTGGACAGAATTACATGACATTTACTTGCATAATTACCCCTTATGTGAGGTTCAAGACTGCTGTATATCAGGCTGATGTTCATCTTATTTCTGTGCAGACCAGACAATCGTATAAAGAACTTCCATCAGTTAACAGGCATTTTTTTAAAAAATAAACATGGAAAGGATCTTAATAGACAACTTCAGCTGAAAAATTAATCAAAGTTTTAGGATAATTAATCATTATCATAAAATAGAACAATATATTTCCTGCTGTCTGATCAGTATGCCTGGCACTTTGAGAACAAAACTGAGCGTCCATATTGAGTTCTGAAGAGCTCAAAAAGGATATTATTTGTGTTTATCTCACTCTGCTTTAGGGATGTAATTGTTTTAGTGTTGTGAGGTTTTTCTTTAACAAACTAAGATATTTGTAATGTAGTCAGTTGAAGAACACTTTGGCTTTTTCTGTACTCAATCCTATTTTTGCTTTTCCTTTCACCCTTATTTGAAAAACATTTATATATTATTTGAAATATTTCAAAGGGAATGTGTAAGAAACTAAATAAGAAGTTAAGCCAAGTTAAAAGCCACTACTCCATATACAGCTTCTCAGAAAAGCTAATAGCTTAGCTTTTTAGCTAAATTTAGCTTAGTCATAAAACATTTTAAAGGCCAAGGAATGCTGATACAGGTAGTCCTCAACTTACGACCACAATGGATCCCGAAATTTTTGTTGCTAAGTGAGACATTTGTTAAGTGAATTTTGCCCCATTTTACGGCCTTTCTGACCACATTTGTTAAATGAATCACTGCAGTTGTTAAGTTAGTCACATGGTTGGTAAGTGAATCTGGCTTTCCCCATTGACTTTGCTGGTCAGATGGTACAGGAGACGATCACATGATCCTGGGACACTGCAAGCACCATAAATGTGACTCAATTGCCAAGTGTCTGAATTTTGATCATATGACTACTGGGATGCTGCAATGGTCATAAGTGTGAAAAATGGTGATAAGTAAGTTTTTTTCAGAGCCATTGTAACTTCAAACAGTATAGTATCACTAAATTAACTGTTGTAAGTCAAGAACTACCTGTACTGTACGCTGGGAAAATATACTGCAACGGTCTCCAATTCTAGCTTTGTAGCCCAGTGGCATTGGCAGTGGGGTAGGGAGAGGAGATGGACATGAGCAGCGGCACGTGTGCTTGCCTGTCAAGCCCCATTTGCACAAGTGGCAGGGGCATATGCCCACTGCTCACACAAATGGAGCTTCACATGGAAGAGCACATGTTCACTATTTGCACAAGTGGAGCTGCCTGTGCAAGTGCTCTCACTCACTGCTTGCTCAACCTTGTTCCAAATGGGCTGCGGACAGCCCAGTACCAGCCCATGTCTTGGGGGTTGGGGACCCCTGATATACTGGAGAGAAGCAGGACTCTGGGAAAGTAGAAGAAAAGTTCTTCCTAGAAAGACACAATGTTCATGAAATCCTGCCTCTTTGTCCATTCAAAGCCCTGTTGTCTTTGAAGACCTGCCCCCCTGCCTTATATAGGCAGACCGTTGTGGCCTTGCAATCACAACCTGGATGCTTGATAACTAGCTCACTCTTAAAATGTCTCATAATCTCCTGATTACTACTTGCGTCCTTTGTGTGGCTTCTCACTAGCAACGTCAGTAGGGAAGCCTGCAGGGACAGTTGGAAGTTGCTCCCACTGCTTGTTCTCCCTGCTAAGGCATATGCAATCCCATAGTCATCCGAGATGTCTTCCTCAGTAGTATGCAATTGGACTGCATCATCCTTTCCTCAACCCATACACATGCATGCAGTTCCACCGCCTCCAAGCCTGCACACAGTTGTGTGGCTCTGCAGAACTCCTTCCCCAACTTGCATGCTCTCACCACAGCATTCCCCTTCCCACTGCATAGTATTTACCAACCCTCTGGCCTACTTGCAAATCATCCAGGATGTGCAAACTTCCTGGTGGCTCCACACGACGCCCAAGTCTGCATGCATTCCTGTGGCTCTGCACACCTTCCCCAGTCTACATGCACTCTTGTGACTTCATAGCATTACCTTTCCAGCCTACCTGCACTGTCATGTTGCGGTGCAAATACCTCTCCACAGACATTTGCTGCAGCATCTTCCCTCCCACCTCACTGCCCTCTCACCAACTGTCCAGCCTGCTTGCAAATTGTCTTGAGACTTGCAACTTCCTTCTGACTTCCCCATTGATTTTGCTTGTGGGAAGCCAGCATGAAATCACAAATCAGGGTCACATGAGGTCTTTGCTTAACAACTCCAATCCTTGTTTAACGGTAGCAATGGGGACTACCAGGATTGCCATCTTTAAGTGATATGGTGATGTGAAGCCACAATTTATGATTTCATTGGTTAGCAACAGAAATTCCAGTGTCAATTACTGTCATTAAGCTAGGATTATCTGTAGTTACATCCTAATGGCCTCATTGATTTTACTAGACACATGATGTATTATATCCAGTGAAATGCCTAGTTACTCAGTGTAATCACATGCAAGTTCTAATTTGTATAGGTCTTTAAAGAGACTATAACATCACCCCTCTTTAGACCTATCTTTATCTCTAGCACTGTCAATAAAATCAATAGGTATGTTCTGGTCTCCAGTTCATATGTGCTCCTTAAATATTCTAGTATAGTACAGGATATAAATATAATTACTAATTTCACAATTTATCTCCAGTTTTAATGATTGCCAGGCTAATTACTATTCAGCACTTTGGCTTTAGCATCTATCATGAATTACGCTCACATAACTAGACTGTCTGCTTCCTTCAGCATTCAGACAGCAACCCCCACAATCTCCCAATAAGCCTCACTGGTTTGGATGGTTTGGCATCTTCATGTGTTTATCTGTGGCATTTCTTATTTAGTAAGTAATTTTTTGAATATAGGCGAGGGAAATCTAGCTTAGAAATCTGTACATCCTGCTGATTTTCTTCACTACTCTTAATCCCTTTCCAAGGTTAAGCTTTCTTGTCCAGTTATATTAATATGGGATATGCTTGGCAATTTCAAGGCATAGTGAACTGTAATTTGTTGATCCCAAGAGCTATTTCAAAGGTGCACATTCAGTTGTGTACTGGAAAACCATATAGCCTTGGCTTTGAAATAAAATTTGCCACTAAATATTTTGGATATAGTTTGTAATCACACTGCATTCCTCAGAAGCAAAATATTTATTTCTTCTACATAGCCACTAAAACATTTGTGTGTATGTCATGACTTCTGGTTTATTTTTTTTTAAAAAAAACCTGATGTATATTTACAGGGGCATTCTGGCATATTTAGGGAAGGGAATAGAAGTTACTTCAAGAACTAAAATAGTTGGACTTCTGACCATTTCAAGTCAGCAGCCCACATGCCTGATGACATTATGTCATTTGAAAATTGCACCCACAGGAACAAGAACTACTTGGACTTTTTGGAATGATCTTTATTGCTAGTGAGGTAGCATAACAGGATCTGTCAAAACAGTTCTGCAGATCAACTTATACCTAGCATAATTAAGGTGGAATCTGAGTCTGTTTAACATGTTTTCCCCCATCTCCTAGACCAAATAAACTTTTCTATAATGGCATGTGAAATTTAACAAATCTACCTGCTTTCCCACCTATACAAACAATAGGAGATAGGGTCCTGGCACTCACCTGCAATAGATGGGCTATGTTCATCTGCTTTTCAAAGATAAAGCAGACTTCACCTTGATAACATGTCAGCTGTTGGAAACTTGGAAGACAAAGATCAATGAATTGGAAGCTAGCCCATCATTCCTACATTCATTTCAGTCAAAATAACTACTTCTTGTCAGCCTTTTCAGATAGATCAGATTAGGAAACAGATACCACAAGAACTACCAGTGCTCTATTGTCACAGAAAATAATAATAGAATCTCGAAAGTCTGATGAAATTCTCTTTCACCCATCTTACATAAAATCATCACCCCTCCTATCTATCCAGGTTAAGCTGATGTTTCCATAACCATTGTTGAATTCCTCCTTCAAGGTAACTGTCATACTCCTTTACACATCTTGAATAATAAGGTGAATTGAAGGAGGAACTTACAGGCCTTGTTTATTGGGACAGCTGCTAAGTGATGCACCTTCTAAGTGAAAAATCATGTGACTGCAACTGTGTTTACAATTTTACTTTAGCTTTCTTTTTCCCCATTCCCCTGTACTGTGGAATGCTCCTCCTACTGCTGCTGGGATAATTAGCAGAAAGAGAATTAAAGTATATATTCACATTTATTGGAGAGAAAGGGATTGCAAGAGAGTAAGCAGGCACATAGAAGTGAATACACATTGGAATAAATGCTACTAATTATTTGCCTAGCAATTTGCCTCCTGATTCTGATCCTCAGCTGCTTAGGAGGCAAAAGTTATGAAAGTGATTAAAATCTTGTCAGTTACAGGGAGCAGCTGCAAGCTAGCTAATTGGGGTAATAGAAGGAGCTTGTTAACTTGCAGTCAGGATCTTTTGTGGGGAAAGCTGTACCGTAAAGAAAAGCACCTCAGAAAGAGATAGATTGTGTAAACAATCTGTGAAGAAGGGGGAAAAGAGACATAGGGCAATATGTACTGAGTGTATTGATGAACATGCATTCGTCATTATACTTACAGAGAAATATTGCAACAGTCATAAATGGTGCTTTGTTACAAAACACATTTTCAGGACTGTTGTAACTTCTAACAGTTGCTGCTGGAAGCAGTATTTCATGAAACCTGAACTACCTGAAGAAAATATTTTAATAAAAAGATAGGAATGATGATTCCCCTGGACCATGGCAACTGATTCCAACTATGAATATTTCAGGATTCTACCATCATGAGTGAGCTACAAAAGGCATCTAGTAATGCCTGTAGGTGACTCCTCTTAAGAGGCAGAGAATTGCCTATTTATCATCTGGATTTTTCATCTTGACATGTATGTTTTGTCCTTGGAAGCAAGTCTAACATGACAGAAAGACTGGCAAAGCTCAATCAAACCTGCTGACCTGTCCATGTGGACACAAATGAAACTGCAAGACAAAACTCCTGTATATCAAGAACAATTTCTTGGCTTTGGAGAGGAAGGTGAAGGATCTTGAGACCCAGATGGTGTTTTCATTACGACTTCATATTGAAGGCAAAAGTCCTGCAAGATTAAGCTATTTTTTTTCAGAGAACAGATTGAAAGATTGGTATAAGTGGAAGAATTTGGATTTTTCAACAGTGGTGCAAATTTCAGGGATAAAGGGTACTTTGCAGAGATAGAATTCATCACACTAAGGGGCAAAATACATCTTTGAACTATAGCTAGTTGACTTGATTTGGAATGCTTTTGGCTGAAATACAGGAAAGTTGGAGACATAAGCCCATTAGTGAGGAATCAGTTTGCATCTAATGAATTAAATACAGCAGTAAAATAGTGTTTGGGAATCTAATAATTTAACAAAGAAATAATGGAACTGAAGGCATAAAGAAAAGGAGAGACTGAACAGGAAATGTAGCCCATTATCACATATAATTTATAATGTATAAAGTATGGGCAAGATAATATGGATATTATAAGACACAAAGGCAAGTATGTTCTAATATGGAATACAGAAATATAGTGGAATAATTCCCACATAGAGCATTAGACTAGTATGCACAGGGATTTGTCTGTCAAAATCTGCAAGATGGGGGGCAAATTTGTAAATTGTGAAACAAATTAAGATAAAAGGCAAATGAACAGAATGGATAATCTCTTGGAGTGTACTATATACTCCTAAATAATTTTAAAAAGATAAATGAAGTCTTATTAAGCTGATACTGAAGCTTCAAGAACAAAAATACCTCATGAAGTGGTTGGAATGGAATATTTCAATTACTTAGATCTCTGGAAATTTCTTTCAATTGTAAGATGTCACATAAATTGACAAGTTTATGACAAGTCTTTCTTTTTCAAAAGTTTGAGATAAGTATTAGGGTTCTGCTGCTTTTATTGGTTCTTATTAATAGGAGTAATTGATTGAAGCTATTAAAGTGGGCTTGAAGTCTTCAAGCCTTGATGAAATACACTCTGGAGTACTGAAAGAGCAGGCTGAAGAACTATCAGGGCCATCTGCCAATTATCCCTGATGGGTCATAGAGAACTGGAAAAGTGCCAAAAGACTAAGAAGTGCAAATACAGTCCCCTACCTCTTCTTTAAAAAAGAAGATCTAGCAATTATCCATGAGTAAACTTAATGTCAATATCTGGAAAGATGTTACAGAAGGTAATAAAACAGGTGATTTGTGAGCACCTTGAGAGGCAATGCTGAGAGTCCTAAGTGTCAGCAATGTCAAAAGCAAGTCATGTGAGACAAATCTCTTTTGATAAGGTATCTACTTTATTGGGCAAGGAAAATGCTGGGAATATTATCTATTTTAATTTAAGCCAATTTTTTTGATGAAGTTCTTGATGACTTGCATGGCATTTCAATAAGATGGATCCAAAATTGGCTGGCTAAGCATGCTCAGACAACTAGAACAGATGTATTTTCTTATTGGATTGGAGTAACAGCCAAGTGTTGTCAGAATTTTAGATGTCATGAAAATTTGAGATCTAACTAACATCTACAATGATAGAATAAATTGCAATCTAATCTAATGGGTTGGAATATTGTCTAAGAGGATAATCAAGATATCCTTCAAAAAGACATTACATATATGGAGGAAAAGTGCAGATCATATATAAGTTTGGGTTTTATGGCTACATTTGAGAAGGACCTGGATGTGTGGTCATTGACCCTAGTGTAAGACAGCTGATATAAGGTTTAACACCATTCTGGGCTACATTAGAATAAGCATTACATCAAAGACACATGAAATCCTTGCTTCTTTCTACACACTATTGGTAAGAAAACCACATTTGGAGGTCTCTTTAGTTCTGGGCACCACAAGGACATTGAGAAGAGGAGGATGACAAATGGTAAAGATTATTCAAGAAACTAAGGATATGTAAGGATATGTATTATGAAGATAGGTTGAAGGAAGATATATTCAGTTTAGAAAAAAAAAGACTAAAGGGAAACATCAGTATTTAAGTTCATAAAAGAGTACCATTGGGAATATGGTCAAGAATTATTTTCTATTCACAGGAAAAATAGGTCAGAAATAATAGGTAGAAGTAGCAACTCTGTCTATTTCACTTCAACATAAGGGGAAAGCTCGTGATGCTAAGATCTGTACAACAATATAATAGTTTACCTTCATAAGTTGTGGCACTCTGTTTTTAACAAATATTTTAAGAATTTGGAAACCCATATTTCAAGGATGGTTTACTCTAATTGGATTCCCTGAACATTGCATAAAGTTAAACTAGATGAATTTTGCAATAGCTTCTAGTTCCACAGTTCAGTGGTAGTGACTAGATCAGGGATTATTTCATACTAGCTGTTTACCCAGCATTGCCCGGGTAATTTTGTAATGGACTGCCATGTTCCTTCCTTCTTTCTTTCCTCCTCCCTCCCTCCCTCCTCCT
>JANHGC010000152.1:22057-33847 GCA_027560395.1 Boaedon fuliginosus | reverse complement strand
GATTGTTGCCGCCTCGAGTTCCCCTTTGGGTGAAGAGAGGCGGGGTATAAATCTAATAAATAAATAAATAAATAAATAATGTGCTGAAAATATAAATGTAAATTTACTTTTATACATTAGAAAAATATGTTTTTATGTGATGTTAGCTTTTTTCCCCTCTCCCCCCTTCTTTATTGGGAGTGTTGAATACAATAAGGATAGATAAATGGTTAAATAGATAGATAGGGTTAGGGTTAGGATTAATTCACATATATTATCCCATTAATATGTATTCTTAAGAACTCTTTCTTAGGAAAGAAGGCTCACTGAACTCAGCAAGATTACTATACTAGGGCGAAGTTGCCTGTGTGTCATTAGATGAAGCAAAAGTTATTTCACAATTCCCTTGCTGTGGTTTTTGAAATGTGGTTTCATAGTAGTCTTACAGTAGAAAGATTGGACAACCATTTATCTAGAATAGTATAGGCTCACCTGCTCGAGCACAAGGTTGGATTAGAAGACCTCCAAGATTCTTCCCAAACCTGTTGTTCTATGTTCTATATTCTAGGCTCTCTATATTAGCCAAACAGAAAGCTGCATCATTGCAAAAATAGACTGGTAAATCAAGTTGGGGAGAATTTTAGCCTCTGGAGACTTGCTTCCTCCCCATCAGCTTGTCTTAGTATTAGAGGGATGACGAGCTCGTGCTGAATAAATACATGATTGATCTGCAATGCCAGGGTTGGAAAAACAGCCACTGATTATGTTACTTAGTTTGGTAATGTAATGTCTGCAAGAACTCCCTTGGTTGATTCAAAAGCCCATCCTGGAAGTCTAAGAATGGCTTGAACTACAACATTGTGTAAGTGAATGAAAAAACGTTACAATTTTACATTTTTATATGCTTCTTCTCAAAGTTAACTATTAAAGGATGAATGTCTGTTTTTTTTTCTGAATGATCCTGAAATTGAGTGAACTTGGGCAGTTTGATGTTTTCAGTATTATCCTAAGGTAAATCAAGTAGTTTTCATCCAATTCTAATAGATTATAGCATATTATCAGCAATCAGAGGACAAAAACAGTTTCTACTAACAAATGATTGGTTGTGTGAATGGCAATCTCTACACTTAAACTCTAGTAACATATATCAACAGGGTATGGCTATACCAGATTTATTTCTTGCAAGATCCTCCCAGGATCTTGTTATAAGCTTGAGACAGGGTGATTGATCCTTAGAATTTGTTTCCTGTATATTCCAGATGATATTAGCATTGCATCATAAATAAAAATATGATTATTTTAGCATACTTGTAGTCCTTCTGGAGCATGAAGGTACAGCTCTGAATATGTTTGGAGCTCTGTCCTACTAACTTTCCTCTTCAGCAAGTATTGGGTAAAGGGAATGCCCACAAGAAAATGTGGCATTGATAATATATCATGACATCTTCTGATTACATTGTCATAATTTAATGGGCGAGATGGTGATTAAAAACTGCAAACATAAGGTTGATATCAAATGTTTGGAAAACTAACAATCTGTGAAAGAGGAAGGAAGCATTATGTAATAGTGAGATGCCACATTTATCATTTTTCAATTATTTCCATGACAAATGTTTGCAATTTAAAAAGAAAAGCCTTCTTTTATTGACAGTTACCTTAAGTAAATGCAAAAGGCATCCTGTGTTAAAACTTCCCTTTTCCCCTTCCGTTGTGCTATTTTATTTTCTGTAGAATTCAGTGGCCAAGTGGTTCAACTGTTCAGTGAAGTCATATAACCCAGTGCCATCACAAGGTTTTTGGTTTCAGAGTTGCTGGTTTTTTTTTCCATACTAGGCTTTCATAGATTGGCTTCAACAACAATTATGCTCTTACGTCAGATCTAATGAGTGGCTGGCTTTGGGGGCTAGTTGGAAATTGTTCTGCCATTGCACTAAATATGGGCCCTTAAATATCATTGTGGTTCAGTGCACTCAAAGCAGTTGCCTACTTGGAATTAATTTAATAACAAGGTGCTCTGTATGACAGCCACTTTTCAAAACTGAACAGTGGCACTGAGCCTCTTTTATCTTATAGCTATAGCTTATAGCTATGCATTTTTTATACTGTCCCAAGTAGACTTTTTTTTGTCCTCTCAATTTTCTTGTTCTCCATGCTTTTTTAGTTTTATTGCTTATTTCTCGTTCCATTTCCTCCCCAACCCAACGGAATATTGAAAAGGAATAATGTAAAGGAGCTTAAGACTCTGTCTATCCCATAATAACTCTCTGAAAACTGAGCAGAACTGAACTAAGCTTTTATAGAAAGAGAGAAGATTGGATTTGAAAATTGGAAGGGTCTGGTTTTAACAAGTTGTTCCTGTGGAAGAGTCAATTGGGCCATGTCTTGGGATGCTGTCATCTCCTCCATTCTCATGGTGGGGCTGTTATTAAAGGACTGGAAAGAATTCCAGAACCATGCTCTGTGCATTTCCCTACTGAGTTTATGTTTTTTTTTCCTGCTGACCCAACCAATTGTAGAAAAGAAAGTGTATAAATATGTTTGGGACTCTTTCCATTTACCGATCCAGTAATGGAATCAAAGAACAGATCTAGATCTAGATCAAATTACATGTGACAGCAGAAGCTGAAAAAAAGACTGAAGTTCAAAATGTGTTGGAACTGACCAGTAGTTGTAGAGAAACAAACCCTGCATCCATAGGTAGAGGCAGATGAATGAGAGCTGGGAGTATTGTTGACTGCTTCATTCTGAGGCCTCTTTTTCTTGGTGATAACAAACAGAACAAAGCATATGGAACCTACGCAATGGTTCTTAGTATGGGGAAAGAGAGACAGAGAGAAGGGGAAGGAGAGAAAAGAGAAGAGAAGAGAAAGAAGAGAAGAGAAGAAATGCAGATATGCAGATATTCTGATTGGGAGAATACTATCAACCCACCTCCCTAGTAGATCTCTTTGGCTCCCAACCTGATAACGTTTCAGAAGTCTTTGTTTAAAAACTTGGCTGTTCTCCCAGGCCTTGGGGTTGGGTTCTTGTGGAGCCCCTGTCAGTTGTGATTTATGTTTTATGGAATGTGGTTTGCCTGGATGCATAATCTTTTCTTTTTACTATTTTCTATGTTTTCTATGTAAGCTGGCCAGAATAATTCTGGAGTCAGACAGCCTCTAAATCTCATACATATGTACACCTCCAATGGTTACTGCTCATAACATGGTTGCTGAGAATCACAGAAGCCCTGCCCTGCTTTCCCTATCTTGTTTGCATATGTCTTTAAAGTTAATTTTGCACTAAAAGTACTCTTAGTTTTTCCCCTCCATTTGCTTTTTTGGTCTTTAATAATCTTTCTGTGATTTGAGCCTTGATAATGGAATGTTCAATACGCATAGCTCTGTCTCAACTCTCTGACAGGACACCCCAACACTGACTATTTAGCTTCCCTGCATAAACAAAAACAACACAAAACAACAAATATCACATTGACCCAGTACTGTAGGTGGAGCAGGGGGAATCAGAAAACTAATTTATGTGTGACATTGGTGACCTAGTGAACAAGCAATGTTGTGGCCTTCTAAAAGCGGATCAAATGTCTTTTACAGGAGTCCTTCAGTTGTTTTCATTGCAACAGTCACATGAATGTCTTCTGGAACTTGCTGACGTGGCAACTGCTTTAAAAAAATATGTATGTTTGATATCCATGTATAAGCAACCACCCATTGTTTTATTCATTGGTTGGGGAGAGTTGATTTATCCCTTCCTGCAAGAAACAACAAACCAATGTAAGTATTGGCTTAACAGACTGATGGACTGAACTTCTCTAAAGTGACTTTCCCTTTGTCCAAACTGAAAATATTGATGGTTCATATCTCTTCAGAGTCCCAAGGTGCTTTTCAAAAGGCAACTGGACTTTGTTTTTCCTCGAAAAACAAGCCTTTTGAAAAAGTACCTTTGGGAAAGCCATGACCTGGATGACTGAGAATCTCAATAGATATCTCTTCAAATATTTCCAAAAGCAGTATGCATAAAAGTAGAATTAAAATGTACATTGCATATTCTGCTAGATTTCTTATAACATACATTATTTTTCTTTATATATAGCAATGATAAATATGACAGGCAACAAGAAGAATCAGTCAAGGTTATATTACTAAATCTGGGCAATGACATACTGGCCAACAGATTAGAAGACGGCAATTTACATACCAATATCAAGGAAAGACGATTTAACAGATTGTGCAAACTGTTTTACAATAGCCTTAATTTCACATGCTGGCAAAATAATCCTTAGGATCATCCACTGCAGATTAGAGTCTTAGAAGAAAATAGATATGCTGAATTTCAAGCTGATTTTAGAAAAAGCTGAGGATCAAGAGACATTATTGACGATGCATACTGGAAAACCAACCAATGCCAAAAATAACTCAATATGCACATTTTGACAATGGAAAGTTATTTAATCACATTGACCATGTCAGGCTGTGGAATGTGCTTAGGAAAATGGAAATCCCCAAAACACCTCTTTATCCTCATGCACTACCCTGTAGTCAGGGCAGTAAGACATAACCTGGACAGAACCTAGCAAAGCAGACAACTCGAGAAACAAGGCTGTACCGGTCCCTTATTTGATCAAGCTACTGTATATGATGAATATTTATTTAGGGAGCTGGTTTGGAAGAAAATAAGCATGATTTTAAAACTGGAGGAAGAAGGATCAATAATCTGCACTACTCTGATCCTGACACTGTGATGGCTGAAAATGCCATCTGAAAACTCTAGAATTAAAATGAAGCATGGTGGGTGGGTGAAAGGGAATTATAATTAAATATAATGGAGACCAAACTAATGGCAATAAGTATAGCAATGAGCCTTAAAACTGATATTGAAAATATTAAACTGGTGGATACCCTCTGTCTTCCAGGATTAACTATCGACAATAAAGGAACCAGCACTCAAGAAAAATATCTCCCCCCCTTCTGTTTCACTGTGTTTGATTCTCAGACAAATCCCTGCATTTTTCTAGGCCAGGTTTTTCAGAAGTGGTTTGCCATTGTCTCCATCCTAGGGCTAAGAGTGATTGGCTTAACGTCATCCAGTTGGCTTTGTGCCTAAGGTGGGTCTATCATATAACTTATGATCTCCTAGTTTCTAGCCTTAACTACTAACCAAATTGGCTCCCAATAGTAATCATTCAAGCCTTGGAAAAAGTATTGAGATGCTGTGACCATGTTTATACCTACAAGATCAGAACTATGCAGGCAACAGTTTTCCCTGTGACATTTTATAGAAGCAAAAGTTGGATGCAACAATGACTTCATTGTTGGGAGACCTGAAGAGTTGGGTTGCAGACAGATCATCCTGAGAAGGTCTACTTAAAAGAATCAACACTAACCCCATGGCACATAATTAAATTGTAGCAAGGAAGAGAGAAGGTTTTTTTTTGGTAATTTTTTAAATTTTATTTTACATACAATCCATCATCCATTAAACAGTGTGTCATCTGGGTACAAATATCTTGTACAATGATAATTAACTTTTACAATAATCTTTATTACATTAGTGTTAATTCTCTACTCTTAACTTAATGATAATATACATAGTATGTCTAATTATTATAACATTTCTCCTCTTAACTTTTTAATTCTATAAATATATTTTCTATATTTGATAAATCCTCTTTTACTTCTAATTTTCAATTTTATTCTCTAACCATCATTAAGTAGGTCTCCAGATGTGGTCAAACTATAATTCTCAGCAACTTTCATTACTGGCTGTCCTGGTTGGAATTACTGGGAGTTGTTTGTTCAGCATTGTGTGCACAGCTGTGAGTTTCCCACTCCTGAAATATAGATTGCATCAAAATTAAATAGTAACACTAGTTAATTGCAATATGCCTCATAACTTTCACAGGAACCTCTGCTCGAACACAGTGTAGAAGCAATTCTGTCACAGAATTCACCCAGCAAGTTTATGATATGAACCAATACAATATAGACTTAGAGTGGATGACTTGCCTTAAGCTACCTTATGTGCTTCAAGTATGAATGGAGATAATCTGATTAAAACTGGACTGAATTGGATCCAATTACAGTAAAAAGAAAAAGGGAACAAAGGGACTGATTGGAATAAGATAATTTAAAGAAGTGTCTGACAGAGATCATTTCACAGTCTGAGAAAGTCTGAAGAATTGGCTCTAGTTTTTGTCTGGTCTTTTTGCCAAATTGCTCTGGATAGGCCTACAATAAATATCAACCACCTGAAGAGCAGAACAATTACATACAAACCACAAGAGAGAAGGAGGTGGATGGGGGGTGGGTGGGAGAAAGGCAAATACCATACATTAGGGAAGATAAGAATCCTCTTAGCTGATCATTAATTTCTAAGAACAATTTGGCTTGATCATTTTATCTCACTTCACCAGCTTATTGTGATTTCCAGACTGGCTCCTACTCTCTCTGTGAAGGTGAGTCCAAAGTGCTTCTCTCTCATGTAATTAAGATGCCCAGAGATTAATGTGGAGCTGCTCATCCCTCCCCCCCGCAGTGGTGTGTAAAACTCTTCTTGCTCTGAAAAAATGCCTTGAGGGATTGATGTACAATCAATGCCAGACTGGTCCAACTACATTTCGAGAAGACAGGGAAGATTTTCATAAGGCAAGAAGGGACCTGCAGGGTATTTCCTGCACTGTGCAAACAAATGTTAATATATCATCTGGAAGGCAGTAGCCCCAAAGCGGGAAAAAAAGTAGGCACTGCCACAAGTCACTGAGCCAACTTGTTTTGGAGGAAAAGAATTAGTTAAGGTTCCACAAACTGGAAAAGTCCATTGCAACTTATCGTTATTTTGGGCTTTGTCAAAGAAATAGGGGAGACAGAAACATATATAAATATAAAGGCAAAATGGTAAAAAAAAATCAAGTAGCCTAGTGCAGGAATGTTTGGTTATAAAACTGATACTAGTTTTTACATTATGTTAAGATAAATAGAAGAAATCCTAACCCAGACCAGAACTGGTATGCATAGGTTGAAGAGAGGGTTAAAACCCAAGCTTATTTTTATATAATTTGGTTGGAGAGAGATTTTTAAGACTGAATTGCAGATATAATTGCAGAATTGGGTGGTTTTGTTAGATTGATAATTGATAACAAATGTTGTGGTATTGTGATGTAAGCTCTGCTTCTTACATGAGTGCAACCTCTTGACGCACAGACGAAAGTGGTGGAGCTTGCATTGCAATGTAATGATACCAAGTCTGTCATTCTGTCATTGAGCTGTGGTGGCACAGTGGTTAGAATGCAGTACTGCAGGGCTAACTCACTGCTCACTCCAAGACTTTGATTCTGAGCGGCTCAAGTTTGACTCAGCCTTCCATCCTTCTGAGATCGGTAAAATGAGGACCCATATTGTTATGCTGCCTCTGTAAACTGCTTAGACAGGGTATAAAACACCGTAAAGTGATATATACTGGTAAGTCTAAGTGCTATTGCTATTCTCTACTCCAAGCCATGGTGAAGTGATGATTAAGATAGGAGGGAAGAGAGCCATAATCCTTTGCATGCTGGCTTTGTATGTCTCCACTGAAAATATTTTTTTCAATCAAGATCTCATTGAACCAATGGAAAGACTCTACTTACTTTATTCTGCTAACTATATGATAAGAGGGGAAAACACTGGCAAAGAGAAAAGATCTGGCAAATGGATCTGCTTCTTGCTTACTGGTCTTGACTGCTATTCTTGACTTCAGTACTAAAAAGCAAAGTCAAACTTCTTTCTGATGTGGAGGTCCAGCTTTAGCTTCACAAGTCTTTTAAAGACACATTTAGTCTACTGATAATAAAATATCCAATCTTTTGGGACAACAACTTAATAGAGTGTTGCATTTGTCAAGCAAGTTGTTGTAGTTTTGGCTCAATGACTAGTTGGATTAGACCACAGGTAGGAAGGATCAGTTCTGTCCTACAATATCTTCTGCTATTGTAATCATTGAACAGTTTTATTGAAAATAATTTAAGACAAGTGCTGAGCTAGATTTTGGAGGACTGTAGATTTTAAAAGTTTAGGATTAATTTTTTTTTGTTGATGATTAAAATGGTTATCACCAAACAATTTTTCTGATTATTGCATGAAAGTATGACATTTTTAGCAGATAATTTTTATATTAGCAGATAATGTATTTTTATACTGAATCTGCTTAATGAGTCAAAATAACAGCTTAATCTTAGTTCACTTATAAAGTGACTTCCCTTCCCTTTTGTCTTCTGAAACAAGTCTTTTTACTCATCTACTGCATCTCAATGTCTCTGAATTTATGAGGTCAGATCTGAGTTTACATTAATTCCTCATCCATTGGCAGGGTGGAGGATTATATGTAAAAAATAAGATCTGCATTGGGAAAGAGATGCATAATATTACGTCTTATTTTACTGAATTGTTTTTTTTTTAAGAATGATTTATTATCGTACCCACCCCTTGTTTTATTAACAATTAACATAAAACAATGTAGAATAATATATTGCTAAGAGTCAGCTTTGTGTCCAATTTTGCCATGTCTCCAGTTGCTCGTACTTTGCTGGAACAGCAGTGAAATGCAGAATTTGATTAATTTAAAACCATGAATGAATCAAGTTTCCTAAAGTAATTTGTAATTGTTGTTCTGTTTTAGGAATGTTTTTTAACATTTTTTTTTAAAACAAAACTCCTAGTAGTTCTTTCACTCACCAACCCTGAGGTGCTTTCATTTTATCTTCAGCATAGACTATAGTAACATGCTCAATTAGGTACTCAATTGGAAAGAGTTGGCCAAGGATCAAAGATAATGATCAGGAATCAAGCAAGCAATTTGCCATAAGGGTAAGTGTTTGGGGTCACAACTCTTTCAGCTGAATTAGTCTCAGCCAGAGACTTATCATGGAGCAAAGATTTCTCATGTCCTGTATTAGCACTTCCCAACGTTCTACATGCACATCAGGATAGCATCCGTGGAAAAAAATTACAGACTGACAGATAAGTTAGGTGATCTGTCTTTACCTCCATGCAAACCGGATGCGCACAAGCATAATTGAACACACTTTTTAAATTAAAATGAAATAATCAAAATCTTACATTACCAAATCTCAGGAGATTGCAGTAGTCTCACTTTAACTCTCATAAGATTTTGTGCAGAAATCTGAAACAGTTTTTTAAAATTGATAGGCTTTGTGAGGACGTTTCCTTATATCTTTTGTAAACCACTTATCTTCAGAACATAATATCACTATTTTCAATACACTGTCTTTGATTTACAGCCATTCATTTAGTGACCATTTGAAGTAACAATGGCACTGAATAAAGTGTTATATGATCGATTTTCACATTTAAAACTGTTGCAGCATCCCCATCATGTCATATGATAAAAATTCAAGCATGTGGCAACTGGCATGTATTTACAATGGTTGCAGTCTACTGCAGTCGTGTGATTGCCATTTGTGACCTTCCCAGCTTTCGATCAGTACGGAAAGTCAATGGGGGAAAACAGATTTGCTTTTTTCCCCCCATAATTTTTTTTATTTTCCTTTTTTACATTGTCTCATTGCGCGAACAAAGTTGTTTCCAGGCATCACTTATATCAGTCCACTTAATCATTATTCACATCTCCACTTATAATATTTTTTAACAAAATCAAAATATTTTACTATTCTATATAGTCATTATTCAATATAATCCTTCTCTATTTATCTTAACACCAGTTAATTACATTAATATTCCTTTCTCATTGATAATTATTTCCTCATATCTAGCACTGTTTAAACTTTAATTTCTTCTTAAAATATCTTCATATAACTCACTTCAAAAAATAAATTGACACTAATAATTTCCCTTTTATAGATTTCCTAAAAAATTTCCCGTACCCTTTTATCTATTCCAACAACTATATCTAATCCTCTTAGTTTAATAATAACCTCTTCGAAAGTATTCTCAATATATTCTCCAACCATTGCTTTTTCTTGGAATATCATATATTCTGTATACATCTTTTATTCAATTTTTCAGTTTTACAATTCTTTTTCAATTACCATGAACAAATTACCAAATTTCTTTCTTAAAAACCCCTAATGGGACTAGCTAAAGTTCTATTAATCTATTCAGGTTTAATAATCTCTATTTATCTCTTACATATAATCATCTTATATTCTATTCACACATTTCTAATTCCTTCATTCAATTTCTCCTAAAACATCATACATTCTATTCATATATTTTCAGTTCTTTCATTTAATTTTCAATTTTACAATTCATTTTTAATTATCATAAGCAAAATACCAAATTGCTGTCCTAAAAATCCCTAGTAAAACTTACTAAAATTCTATCTTCTTACCCTTACGCAGCCTCTGTTCACTTTTCATTCATTTCCTACTGGGCAATCTTAGTTCTGGCTTGCACCAGACTTTGGGGCAGCCATGTTCAGTCTGCCACTGGTCACCATCATCAGCAGAGGATTTTCTGGACTGGGAGGAGCGATGCAGCTCTCCTCAACCTACCAGAGAGTTCCCCTATACTTCGCCCCACTCCAAGAGGATGAAGACCCCTCTTTAGAGCCCTCAAACAGGCAAGCCTGGATGAAGGGCCACAGCTGTTGCAGTCCCTGAATCCAAAGATTTCTTTCTGAAAGGGATGCCTGAATGTAATGGTTGTGCAATGAATCCTCAACACATTTCAGTCAATCAGACCTTCAGCTTTAAAAGTCTTTGAGTCACTTTGGAAGTCAAGGTCCTGACTCTTTTCAGTACTGCTTAATGAATCAGAAGAAAACAGGGCAACACTTTCTTGCTCTCTGTAATTGGAAAAAATAATAATCAACCCATGACCACATTTTTTTTGCTGTTCATTAGAATAGAATGAAATTGCAAATTGTTAGAAATTATTGCAATGCTTTAACAATTATCATCCTTTCCTTATGTTAACAAACATCCCCACTCACATTTTAGTTGAATACAAAGAGGGCCTTGTCTTAATGAGGAATGACCCTTTGTGAATAGATAAATTGATTTTCAGGATTTAAAGTTGAGGAAAAGTATAATGGTTTAATGTAAACATAAAGCATATTCTTTAAGGTAGCAAGGTAGACAAGGAAGTCAGAATGCTACTTAAATATTCTTAGAATTGGAGTTGAGGAAAATAATGCTTGAGGAGAAGTCTTCCCCATAATTGTTCAGTGAGTTATACTGGAGAATGGGATAAAAGGCTGCTCTAATTCCGAAGACAATTTCACATGGGACCAAATGAATGTTTTGAGATACATGAGCTGTGGAATGAGTGGGAACAATTGCTCTTCATTTAACTACTCCTGTTCAGAAGTGTGCATACCTACTTGGTCCATTTAGCTTTTATGCTGAACAAGTTTGGATGGGCTATTACACAAGCAGATCACTGAGGAGAAGATAAACATTTTGGATGCTGACTGCAATTATCAGCTACAGCCAATATGACTAGGATATGTTTTCTGAGAAGGTTTCCAAACCACAATCTTCCTACACTAATCCTTGAAAAAAATTATGAAGGAAATATATCACCAAACTTGCTACACTTTACTTCAGAATTCAGAAAACAGGGAAGACCCTAAACCAACAAGAGCTCCAGATGATCATGACTATAAAAAACTTTTAAGTATTTTGCTTCAAAATACTGCAAATTCTGAACAAAAACAGGATCTCCATCCTAATAATTTTGGGCTATAAGGAAATAAACCCTCACATCCTGGACATAAATTGTTTCAACTTCTACCCTCAAAATGACACTGTAGGGCACTGCACACCAGAACAACTAGACACAAGGACAATTTCCCCCT
>JANHGC010000152.1:11445-21957 GCA_027560395.1 Boaedon fuliginosus | reverse complement strand
CAAATTCCTCGGCCCTACCCTGCAAGGGTTCCACCGCCTCCTCAGATCTTAAGAGGGAGGTCCTCACTTATATACTTTCTCTAGAGAGCAGGCAACATAATTTCATTTTTAATGTGGGCCAATGTGCTCGCAGTAAAAAAAATGGCAATTCATCTTATCTTAATTTTATACAGATAGCCACCCATCTTAGCAAGGCAACTCTGGGCAGGAAGCACAATTTAAAGTATCAATGTAATAATAAAACAAAGAGGTTATAAACATTATTGTAATCACATTAAAAGCAAAAAAACCCGTAGACTCAAATAACTTTCTAAACCCTACACCTGCGAGAACTGCAAGGTCTTAGAGGTTTTCTAAAGTACCATCAGACTTGGACAATCCTAATTTTAGGAGGGATGGTGTTCCAAAGAAACACATCCTGGCTCCCACTAGATGACACTCTTTAATGGATGGTGCATCTTTCCAGATCTGATGGGGCAAGTAAAGATAAATAAGAATTGCATCAGAACATTATATGATAGGTTGAGAACTCACTGCAGTACCCAGCAAGCTAAACAACTGGAGAGCAGGTACCTACGCAAACAATTCAGGCAGAATGGCCACTCACAAGCATTTGTTACAAGATGTGTGTGCAACACAGTGAGGAGAGAAAGAAAGAAAAAAGGTACAAGACCAACCACACGACATATCCTGCCATACATCAGAAACATTTTGAAAGCAATAGAACACAATTTCCAAGGTCTGCAAATGGGCATTGCACACCACCCAGAGGCTACCATACGAAGACAAATTATCCATTGTAAAGATCACTTGGAGGTGGGAGATACTTCCAATGTAATCTACCAGATCCCCTGTGACTACCGTGTTTCCCCGAAAATAAGATCCTATCTTATATTTTTTTGCCACAAAAAAAGGCACTGGGCAAATCTTATTTTAGGGGGATGTCATCCACTGACTAACCTATTAGTTAGGGGCACACATATATTGGGCGCACATGTAAAAATCAAGCTAGGTCTTACTTTCAGGGGAGGTCATATTTTCAGGGAAACGGGGTAGGAACAGCATCCTTAGAAAGGAAGAAACAAGCCATGTCCCACTTGTGATCACTTGTGGCCATCTATGTTCTCTAGCCTTTACCTGCTTTCTCCTCCCACACTTGCTCTCTGAATTAAGGCTTAGTTTTAAGGTAATGCAATTTGTGAATTTAATAAATATAACCAGCATTATTTGACTACTAGAATACTGTATCACAACAATCATACACTTAAACCAGATTCCAAGTTATAGTGACTTTCAACCAGTGGTGGTATTCAATTTTTTTTTACTACCGGTTCTGTGGGCACCATATTTCCCCCCCATAAAAATCTGATCTCTGTAAAAAAATATAATACAAATGAATATACAGTGAAACCTCAAGATACGAATGCTTTATCATACGAATTTTTCGAGATACGAAGATCCCAACGAAGAAAATTTTGCTCCGTCATACGAAGAAAAATTTGAGATACGAAGATTTCAAAATTCGCTTGGCTGAGTGCAAATTTGAATCTCGCGCGGTTTCGCATGCATTCTCTTTCACGCGAGTTAGTGTTCGAGTGTAGACTCGCCAGAATCGTCCTGTGCTCCCATTGGCTATCTCGCTAGAGTAATATGAAATATGAAAATATGAAAAAAGCATAAAAAAAAAAAAATTACCTACGTATTTTAAGTGTTTCGTAAAGTTTTGTTAAGTGTTTCCCTAAGTTAAGTATGATTTTCTGCCATTTGTTCAGGGGCTTTGCACGAATTAGCCATTTTACATGTTAAATGTGCTTTATGATACGAAGATTTTAAGATACGAAGGCCGCCCCGGAACGGATTAAATTTGTATCTTGAGGTATCACTGTATTTTATTATACTATAAAGGTGTTTGTTGTATTTTTATTCAACATTATCAGGTTCAGTCACTGTGTTTTATTAAGTAAAACCAAGTGAAAGTGAAGTGACTGTATATAATAATAAAATTATGAAGGTTTCTGACTTTCCTGGGAATGGACAGTGTGTTGCTGCTTGCTGGTTCATTGTGCCAGAAAACATTCCGAATACTGTACATAGGGAAAATTAGACAAGAAAAGTTCTTATTCTGTTACAGGTAGTCCTCAAGGTACTCCACATTAAGTGACCATTTGAAGTTACAATGGCACTGAAAAAAGTAATTTATGACCATTTTTCACAGACTGTTGCAGCATCCCCGTAGTATCAAAATTTGGGTGCTGGACAATGGACAGCTGCAATGTCCTGGGTTCATTGATCACCTTTTGTGGCTTTCTGACATGCAAAGCAGTGATGGGATTAAAACAAAATTACTACCAGTTCTGTGGGCGTGGCTTGGTGGGCTGCTGCACTCACCAGCGCCCCATTTTTTGTCTAGAAAGCCACCCTGAAGCCTCCTGGCAGCCAGATAGGGGTGTGGTGGCTGCGGTACCACATCCCCTATGCCCCGTTTTTGGGCTAGAAAACCTCCTTGAAGCATCCTGGCAGCCAAATAGGGGCGCATGGAGACTCCTGGAAGTTGCGGGGAGGGGAGGTGCCAATCAGAAGTGGTATTTGCCGGTTTATTTATTTATTTGTTTGTTTAGATTTATACCCCGCCTCTCTTCCCCAGTCAAGGGGAACTCGAGGCGGTTCTCCAAACCAATCAAAATTATTGCTACCGGTTCTCCCGAACCTGTCAGAACTGGCGGAATACCACCTCTGATGCAAAGTCAATGGGGGGAAGCCAGATTCCCTTAACAATCATGTTAATAACTACTGTAAACAGCTGTAGTGATTCATTTTACAACTATAGCAAGAAAGGTCATAAAATGGAGCAAAATCCTCTTCCTCTCTTCTTCACTTCTCCAGTAAACTGTCTACCGTTATCCTTGAGCCCAGAAAATATAAGCTAGCTAATTTGTGTAATTCTTCATATTTGATGCCAAAAATAATGATTCAGAGCTAAAGGGAACATCAATATCCAACTGGTCCAGAATGCAGTTGTGCGAGTGATCAATGGTGTGCCTCGATGTACCCATATAACACCTGTCCTCTGCAAGCTGCACTGGCTCCCGATTATCTTCCAGGTACAATTTAAGGTGCTAGTGACAACTTTTAAGGCTCTTCATGGCTTAGGAGCAGGATACCTTAGAGACTGCCTTCTGCCACCTCTTGCCTCCCATTCCCCTATACTTCACCTCCCCCTTCAAGGGAGTGAAGGCTCCATTTGGAGCCCTCAAATGGACAAGCCTGGACAAGGGGCTGCGGCTGTTGCTGTCCTTGTATCCAGTATCATCTGGAAGCTCAACTGGAAGTCAAGATTTGCTTTAATGACAGCATGATTCACTTAATACCCCGTTTCCCTGAAAATATGACCTCCCCTGAAAGTAAGACCTAGCTTGATTTTTACACGGGCACCCAATATACGTGTGCCCCTAACTAATAGGTTAGTCAGTGGATGACATCCCCTCAAAATAAGACTTAGTGCCTTTTTTGGTGACAAAAAAAGTATAAGACAGGGTCTTATTTTGGGGGAAACACAGTAGTTGCAGTGGCTTGCTTAACAACTGTGGCAAAAAGGTCATAAATGGACCTAAACATACTTAACAATTGCCTTGCTTAGCAAGATAAATTTTGCCCTCAATTCTGGTCATAAGTCAAGTATCACCTATATGACTATGGTGCCCCTGTACATTCAATGCTCAAAAACCCCATACATTTCAATCATATCTTTACAACTATGATATAAATCTAACACTTTGTTCAATGTTTGGAGATACGTAAAAGAAGCATGGTGATGGTAATGTTTCACTGCACATGTGATTACTGATTTACTTTCTCCCCAACGAGATGATTATGAATAGGGTCTAAAGCTTTCTTGAGATTTATTTAATAAGATGAAATGGCACAGAGCATTTCAACTGTGACAGTTATCCACAAAAGAATTGAAGAACAAACATGTGGCCCTTCCACTGGCAACTGATGCATTCATTTCATATGAGCAGTAAGTAATAAAAGTTTTATAGCAATCTTGCTAAGTCTGGTAAGCTATAAAGATTTTATCACTAGACATTTGGGATAGCCATATTACATTATCCCATCTCTACTTTATAAACATTCAGGCTCCATGGGTAGGGTGGCTGAGTAATTCTGTTCCATATAGATGATTTCTTAAGTTCCAATATTTAGATTATTGCAGCACAACATTTTTGTCTGCAGTGTGAATTGAACTTTATAGTTCTGGGAAGTTTTATTGTCGCTCATGAAGAGAAAGAAAAACTGCATCTAATCGCTAATAATCCCTTACTTATTTTATTATTTTACATAAGGCCTTAGAATTCACATTTGAGGCTAGAACCATTAAAAAATACTTATTCAGAAATGATTCTTTATCTAAATCTTGGGATTTACATGATTTATACATTAGATTTACATCCCATCTGTCTTTTAGGAACTGAAAGCATTATCCACAACGTCACACATCTTCAATTTTTCTCTACAGCAACAACCCAATGGGGATAGGTTAGGCATAGGATATAAGTTACATCATGCATATAAACTTCTATGGATCTCAGTTTGGTCTAAGACTTTACTATTTCACTGTACTGACTCTCACTGAAATAGACCTTCGATGTTTAATATACTTTACATTACAGACTTTAAATATTCTCAGTTGTATTACTGATTGTTTTGGTATGAAGAGCTCATTTAACTGGTGAAAGAGTGGAGGAAACACCCAATAGTGTAATGTTCAGCCTAAAACTTATTTTACATTTTGAAACCAAATAGAACATAACAAATTATTTGATACATCATTTTATGCTTTTCCTCAGATAACATCAAAATATAAAAATTATCTGTTGTCGGTTTGGTTCTCTTGCAAATATGATCTAGAATGGATTGGCCATTTCAAAATCCAGATACCTGAGAAAATAAATTCTCTAGATGAGTTATACAGGACAGACTTTCTCAACCTGATGCCCCCCAGATGAGTTGAGAAATGGTGGTTTTAGAATACAACCAGGGAACAAGAAAACTAAAGAACATATGAATAACAACAACCTTGATTTTTGATAATGATAAGCAAATATCAGTTGACTTCACCCTAACTTCAGGACTATGGAAATCCGGTTCTTCTTTGGATGCATCATAAATAAAGAGAAAATGCAGAAAACATCAGCCTGAGATGATCTATGAGCATTGTATCTCAAGTTCTGGTAACTAATAAATCATTTTTCTACTGTTTTTGTCAAACAAAATAGCAAAGGGCAAAATGTAGCCCTAATGTTTCTAATGATCCAAAGATTATACGCATAGGCAGAGCTACTATGTGTATACAGCTGCCTCGAGTTCCCTTTGACCGGGGAAATGAGGCCGGGTATAAAACAAAATAAATAAATAAATAAATAAATAAATAAATAAATAAATAAATAAATAAATAAATAAATAATACTATACTATAGCTGAAACAACCTGCAGGTTTTGTGAATAAATGAACAATTACAATGGAGGACTCCTGTGACAGTTACAGTGTTTCTCAATCCGTTGATTCTTACCCATTAGATATCAGAAAAGGCTGTGCATTGTTGTTGACACTAATACTCTGTTAGGGGAAAGAACAAAGAACAGAGCTCAGAACAAAACATGACATAATTGAGAATGCTAAAGAGCTAGAACAAGCATAACATACGACAATATAGAAATATAGAATACATGGACAAAGTTAATTCTGAGATTGGACAAGTTATGTTGTTTGGTATTCTAAATATAGCAGCTATGAATGAATCTAATTGAGGAACATGATGCAGATCTGCCAAGCTAGAGCAGATCCTTTCTACCAAAAAGTTGCTTGAGTATTTCTAATACCATTAATCACCTGACTTCATACAATCAGTGGTGGGTTTATATATTATATATATAATTTTTTATTTGTTTTGAAAAAAAAATTGGGGCCCTCCCAGCTGCCCACATGCTATAGCTACCTTTATTCGCTCTGTTGGCAGCACAGCAGCATGCCTCAGCTGTTTTTCTGCCAAGGGGCTTCTGCAGGAAGTTTGTTTTCTAAAGGAAAATAGGTATAGCGTGTGGGCAGTGGGAGGGCCCCCCAAAAAGTAGTTGTTGTTTTAATTTTTTTTTTTTTTACAAAAGCTGACTGAACTGGTTCACTAGAACTGGCCCGACCTTAACAAATGGTTTGCCCAAACTGGGCCGAACCAGTAGAAACCCACCACTGCAACATAAGATTAAAAATCAAGTCCTTTCACTTATGGTGACCATACAATCTGCAGAATACAAAACATCCAAAAATATTAGAAATCCAACAGAAAAAAACATGGTAGCAAAGTCATGTCTTAAGAGTATCATTCTTTCCTCCCTCCCTTCCTTTAGAGCAGGGGTGTCAAATTAACGTCAACATGGCAGCATCACGTGACGTATCTGGACTCTCCCCCCCTCGTTAAACTGGGTGTGGGCATGGCCAGCACATGACACATGCTTTAGATGGATGTCACATTAGTTATGCAAATGAAAGCAAATATATATGTCTCAGGATAAAGTTCCAGAATCCAATCTAAGCCAGTCACTGGGGCCAGAGGTTTTCTTCTTCCAACCTTTCATACATTCTGGAGAATGGGCATTCCCTGAGGATGGGAAGTTCTCTGAGGATGGGCTACAGCATGAGTCAAAAAGCTTGGAAGAATAAACCTCTAGTCCTGGTGACTGACTCAGATTGGATCCTGCAACATTAATTATGCTTGGGAAAAAGTGCTTTTGTGGGACCCATATTAGTTACATTGATAGGCAATTTTAATTTGACAATTTTAACATTGTAGATATGTTTTTAATAGCTTTGAAAACAGTGGAAGACTATTGTTCAGGAGATCCAACCTGGCCTCAGATGCAGGGTAGACTAAATTAATTCTTACACCTCCTTTATGAAACTAGGTTCAGCTGAGCACTGAGTTTTCCCAATATGTTTTTGACAGATGGGTAAGTGCAGAAGTTTGATTGAATGATACTCTAGTGTGGTTTTAACATTTTTAAGATTGGAAGGATTTTCCATCTCCATCATGGTCTGCTAGGCACAGGAGAAAGTGATTTATTTGAAAATGATGTATTAAATGATTGCTGCCATCCAATAAAGGAGAAACTGCAGACTGATTTTCTGTGCAGCTCACTCTGATCTGAAATGTAAAGAATTACATAGATTCTGGCAATGTTCTTAGCCTGATAAAGTTGGTGAAGATGGGATTTTGTACCAAGTATTGAGATTAAATTTCTATAAGGGAAAAACAATTTGATAGTTCAGATTCACTTCCTTGGTAATACGTCCTTGTAAGTCCTGCTCTAGACAGGCATTACCAAAATAAAACAATTGGGTTCTTAACATTAGAAGGGGCAGTGATGTCTCCTGAGTGGCTTCCTTCCTCAAACTTCCCTGTTCCTTTGGAGCTTAGCTGCAGTCCTCACAGTAGCAAGAAAAAAATTCATTTTCCTCTTAATAATATAGATCCATGCATATGGCACTGAGTTGTAGGCTTTCCTGTAGCTAATCCAGGTTGTGCTGAGACTGGGGTGTCTGGATTTGAGTCTTGGGCAACTGCTCTTTGAGAAACTGATGTTTTGACCCTCTGGTGGTTTTTTTTTTAACTATTTGTTTATTCAACTTCTATAGCTGCCCAACTCAGCCATGTGACTCAGGGTAGCTTCCAAGTTACTCTGGGCAATTATTGTTCCCAATGTCTTTGTGAGGTGTGCTTGGGTTACAGACTTTTTTGTTGACAACTGTAGTGACATATTTAATGATAAATGGATTTGTGAATGGGTAAAAGGTGGGCTGCAGGTAGAAGAGACATATACATGCAACCTTATTAGGGGGGTGAGAGGATATTGATTTTGCCTGCACTAGTTGTAAAAGATTGTGTCGGAGGTTGAAGTTTGATCTTTGGATAGCTACATACCACACTAGAGGTAATAGGTACAATCAGCTTTATTGGAGAGTAAAAGTATGGCTCAGCGAGACTACATCTGGAACACGAACTGAACTGAACTCGGGACATCCAAGCCCCTTATATCTGCAGGAGGCAACATCTCCCCCTACAGGTGCCCTAGGTGGCACAAGTTACATGCTGCCACCTAGTTGCACATTGGGAGTAGTACATAAGGCACACATTTGGTGTGACAGATTGGAAGTATTTTCTCTATTTTCTTGAATCTTTTTCTTTTTTTCCCTTTCTTTTTTCTTTGCTCTTTCCATTTTTTCCTTTTCCATTTTTCTCTCTTTTTTCAATTTGGTTTGTGTTTTTTATTTTATTATTATTTTTTATTATTTTTAAAATGTGCAATAAAGAATATTCATTCAAGAAAGATGGGAATCCGGCCAATAAATTCACAGCTCTATTCAGTCACCCTGACTTTATCCCAATAAAAGTGGTTATGAGGTCATTAAAAAAATATTTTTTAAAAAAGCATATAAAACATATCTAATAATCCTAAAAACCTGAAACTATTTATTTGATAATACAGAGCATTCAAATTCTCTTTTTAAATTTTCTGATCCATTCATTTTTATATATAAAAAATAATTTATAATAAATTGTGGATTCAGCCTGAGCAAAGACCTTCCCAATATACTCTATGCTTTTGGGGTTTCAGAGGCTATAAGGGCACTGAAGCTGATTAAAAAACAGTAAGGGCTTTAGCTGCTCGTGATAATAAGATGATATATTACTTTTCTGTGTATGTATGTAATGTATACCCATACACACACACTCCTTTGGATCAGTTTTGATTCCTAGCAACTGCCTGGACAAGATCCTGCCATTTTCTTGGCAACATTTTCAGAAGTGGTTTGCCATTGCCTGCTTCCAAGGGCTGAGAGACTGTGACTGGCCCAAGGCCAAACAGTTGGTTTAGTGCATGGGGGAGAACTAGAACTGAGTCTCTCTGTTTCTAGCCTGATGGCTTAACTACAATGTCTGTAGAGATTCTCAATCATCCAGGTTGAGAATCTTTCTTGAATGAATATTCTTTATTGCACATTTTAAAAATAATAAAATAATAAAAAATAACCAAAGGTGCTTTTTCAGGAGGCAACTGGACTTTCTTATTTTTTTCCTTTTGAAGTCAATTCACTTCTCCTCACCCAAGAAGCTTCTTCAGCTCTGACAGGATAATGGGGAATGGAAGGATTTATATTACTTGCAGACAGATGGTCATTTGCATCCTTTTAGAGGGTAGTTGAAGCACTTGGAGGTTTATCTGTGTCTTCAGGGTCACCTGGTTCCCGTAGGCTGCATTTCCCCCCCATCTGGAAATCTATTCCTACTTCCACACTATTCCAAGGGTGTTCATCCCAAATTGTATAGCTAAAAGTCTCTAGAGATTCTCAGCCATCCAGGTCATGGTTTTCCCAAAGGTGCTTTTTCAACTAGAAAAAGCAACTAGACCTGGATGACTGAGAATCTCTATAGACATTATAGTTAAGCCATCAGGCTAGACTTCTTTTTTTTAAATTTAAATTTTATTTTATTATACAATGAGTAGAGATATTATATATGCAGTAACAATATACTGTCTGGGCATTCTCTATTGTATGTCAACAATGTCTTTTATACATAGTAATAATAATCATTATTCTCAGTAACATTTAACTCATTCACAATAACATATTTAATCCATTTAAAAATATTAAATATCTCTGGGATATGAAAATATCTATATAATGGGAGATTTTAATGCCATTATTGATACTAAAAAAGATTACAAAACAACAACGACACTTAAAAGAGAAAGGAAGACCTTACCAAAAACTTTCTCAACCATGGTGGATGAATTTACCTTACAAGATGTTTGGCAGCTGAGAAATCCAGATAAAGATCAATATACCTCCTTTTCTAATAGACACTCATCTTGGTCCAGAATTGATATGATATGGGTTTCATCAGAACTTTTGAATAACTTTGAGAATTTCGGGATAGAAGCAAATATGTGGGCTGACCACAATCCAGTGACATTTATTCGGAAAGGACAGAGAAACAGATATAGATGGACAATGAACAGAACCATTCTACAGGAGAAAGAATATGTACAAATGATGGAAAAAGAGTTGGACTTTTTTAAGCTGAATAATAATAAAGAAACCTCAATACAAACAGTATGGGATGCATTTAAAGCATATACAAGAGGTCTGACAATAACATACACAACTAAAAGGAATAGGAGAAGGAAGGAACAACAAAAGAGAATGGAAGAAGAATATAAAACATTAGAGAAACAGCTACAAAGATACCTGCACAAAAAAGAAATAAAACAATTAATGGACCTTAAAAAACACAAGATTACAATACTAGAAAAGGAGGAACTAGCAGAAAAAATAAGAGGAATAAAACAGAACTTTTTCGAGAATGCCAATAAGCCAGGAAGATGGTTGGCATACAAGTTGAAAAAAGAAAAAAGAAAAGAGACTAATATACATAATAATAAGAAGATCAGATAGCT
>JANHGC010000149.1:20985-50573 GCA_027560395.1 Boaedon fuliginosus | reverse complement strand
AGCCGCCCAGAGTCCTTCGGGAATTGGGCGGCATAAAAATGTAATAAATAAATAAATGAAGTCAGTGGGGAAGCCAGATTCACTTAACAACTGTGTTAATAACTTAACAACTACAATGATTCACGTAACAACTCTGGCAAGAAAGCCATAAAATGGGGAAAGGTCACTTAACAACAGTCATTTAGCAATAGAAATTTTAGGCTCAACCGTGGTCAGAAGTCAAGGAGTACTTATATATATATTCATTCTTAATAAAATGGAGATTGTGAACGCAGCACTGAAAGCCAGACTATACTTCACAATATTGATCACATACTGTGCCTTGGAAGACTTTATTTCAGGCCTCTTTTTTGCTTCATAAGTGATTATGCCAAAACAAGTTGTATTCTTCTCCAAAGCCAGATTCCTGACCAAACTCTGCTTTTTCTTCTTTTCTGTCACCTTTTACTGAGGATGCTTGCAAAGCGTGTAGTCTCCCAACTAATCCATGTTTTATAGGGTTCACAATGTTCATATGATCTGGATGACCCTGACAGCTATTTTGGGTTTCATGTATTCAAATTTAGGTACTAATTAGTGTGAAAGAGAGAGAGAGAAAAAGAGAGAGAGAGAGAGCTTTACTCCTTAAAGGCAATTTTTCAATGTTTTCAAAAATACCATTGGATTTGGGATGCTTTCATGCGAGAATTCAATAAAAGTCACCAATGCTACTTTCTCACTAGAGACTTATAGCATCTTACAACATTACTCAATAACAGATACAATAACTGTGCCCATTGCTATTATCAGCATGGTGATGGTTAGATGATGTGCATGGAAATGGCTGCTGAATACTTCTCTGGGCTTTCTAGCTATTTGATCCCATGCAAGGAAATTATTACTGAGAGTCATTTCCTACTATTACAAACTAATACTCTCAGGAAACACTGAGGCCCCACTCCAAACTCCTGGTGTTCAACCACCAGTATATCCATTCCTTGAATAAATTCCAAATCATTCTGAAGCAGCTTGGATGTTGAGTATAGGCACACCAGGAAGAAAAAAAGTCTCTTGGTCCAAACAAGTAGTTTTTTAAACAACATGAAATCCAAACATTAGTAATTCAGAAAAGAATACTCATTGAAGAAAACAACCTAATTTCTACTCAATTTGACACAGCAAGTCAAAATCTTTAAATTTACATAGAATTGCTCATGGCTGGATTATACCTTCTATATTAACATCTTAGACTAATTTAATTTAGGCAGAGACGTTTGCAACTGATGTATTAATTTGCTTACTCACAGGCAGCTTTCCAGTTCAAAATATAGGCATCTATACATAGATCTTGCTAACAATGCAACTCAGTGTAGGAAATACAACATATGAAACCCATCTTTTATAATTCATAAGCAAGGAAATATTTTAAACCAAGATTTCCATGGCAATCTGAAAGCAATTGCCTACTTGCAGCAATTTTACTCAGAAGAATATGCTGGGTTGACTGTAAAAATACAAAATATGCAGCACAGAACATTTCAAGAGATGAATGGAAATGGTGCTTTGACTAAATGACAGATGAATTACAACTAAGACCTCAAGTGGGAGAATATAAACACACTAACATCGCTTCATAAAATAACATGGGGAAAAATAAAGCACATTTTCCCTATGATGTAATACATAAAAAAATAAACCACTAGCACACAATGGAAATATGTTATCTTGATATCTAAAGCTTTTAGATTATTTACATTACAGTGCCTCCCTCATCTTATATCACAAGTAAAGCATCCTGTCTGTCAAACATTTCAGAATATGCTTTTCCTAGTGCTGCATTCCCAAATAAAAGAAGTTATAAAACAATGATCAAAGATGAAATATGTAGGAACCACCACTTTCCCTATGTAAACATTTTCCCTTGTGTACATTTAGAAGGGAAGAAACCTCTAGGCCTGATTTCCCTAAAGAAATAAGGCACTTGTGAAAAGGAGCATTGGATTGAGCAGGAAGTATTGCAACTTTTCCTCTGGAATCAGAGGTATCCCCAGTTGGGTGTACACTTATTTTTGTTGGATCGATTTGAAGTAAGACTACCGTAAGTTGGGTATCAATGAATCAAAACGAACAGCAAATATACTTGCAGTTTATTCTTACCTTTAACATATGAGACAACTTCAGGTTTAGTAAAAATCACTGGTTGGTTATCTCCTAGCTATACATCTGCAAACCAATACTGTTGCTGAAATAAAAGTATTCACAACTGTGATGTTCAATTGTGTGTTTGGTAAAATTAGAAATATCCTGGAAATGTGATGAAACTCTGAAAATGTGAGGGCTTCTTCACATGTCATCCCTGAAATGGTTATTAATTTTAGAATTAAAATAAATCCATGTTAATGCTTTCATAGTGTATAGCACATTTCCACAACTCAACGGCGTCCAGATGTGGCTTCCAGAATTCCCAATTAGCCATGTTGATTGGAAATTCTAGCAGATGTCACCCAGCTGGAGGACACCAAATTAGGAAAGGCCATTGCCCATAAGCAACGAGAGATTAGGATGGAGTGAAGATTAGGGTGGAGTGAATTCAGATTCTTCATAATTTGCCCAGCTGAAATATTTTATGTTAATTTTACCCAATTAATGTGTCAAATTTGATGAGACTTAGTCACCATTAACTTTAGGAGGATATAGATCTGCAGCTTTAGAGAATGTATAACCAAGTTCTGGATTCTGGATCCATTATAATCACATCATGGCATGTGAAGGAGAAAATTAAATTAGTTGAGATTAGGATGAGTGATTTGCTATTTCTTCATGCTGAAAAATAGTTAAGACCATTTCCAACAGGACTTTGGAGTATCAGTACAATATAACTGAAGCAAGCCAGTGGCTATGTATTAGTATATTTACTTCAAAGGCAACATGATGTGTTTTGGTATTTGAACATTGTTTAAGGTACAATGCCTTGTATGTTTTTGTTTCACTGTGAGCTATCTACCATTGTAGGAGGAAAAAGCATATATGTACAATAAACACATGTTTTATAATCAATTTATCAAATAAGTAATAATCTATTTCCCTATTTAAAATATGAAAGCAAGCTGTAGGCTGCAGGGATGTCAAACTCACAGCGGCACATTGTCATCACTTGACATATCACTACTTTTCCCATTTGCTAAAATGAGGTGGGCATGGCCAGCGCATGATGCATCTGGCCCCCAGGCCGTGAGTTTGACACCCCTTTGTTAGAAAATGTTATAACAAAATGCAAGATGAAATAACCCAGATCCAACCCAAGACATTCTGAAAGATATAGACATGCTGTTCGACAATTACAATTGGCCCAGAATGACTAACTTCCTAAGTAAAGAGACTTTGTGAAAGTTGGAGGATTAATATTATATAATTTAAATCAGGGGTCCCCAAGCCCATTTGGAACCGTGCTGCACAAGTGCAGTCCCACTCATGTGAGTGGCAGGCACATGCTCTCACAGCCCACTTGGATGAAACCATCCCCCCTTCTCCCCCTCACATTGAGCTACCAACCCAGTAATGTTGGGGGTTGCTGATTTAAATATTCTACATAGTTACATTCGTTCATTTAAATATAAAAACTGAAGTGTATACTTTAAACATTCCCAATCTAATCATTTTGAAATAGTTGATTTTAATTATATCTCATACATATGGTATTACCCAATTACGTAAGATAATTTATAGTGCAGACCAGTGGCTTCTCAAAAGCAAATCCTATATGCAAAGAGGCTTATTCTCTATCACTGTTTTGCACAATATAATGTTTTCCAGAAATGACCATTATCAAGTTGCCTGAGCCTGCTAGCTAATACTGATGGAAGACATCAATTTAGGGAAAATATAGGACCCTTATTTAAACAATGAAGACGTATCTCAAAGGAGATGAACCTAAACAAGTGTCCTATTTAGAATATATTAAAAAAGTATTATATTCTTTATATATTTAAAAAATATGTTCTTCATATAAAAATACAATCAACCTACCTCCTTATTAGATTTAAAAGATAAGAAAGATTGTATATTGTAAAAAAAAAAACAGAAATATTTAAAAAATAGCAACTACTTTTGTATGTTATCTCTTTAGGACTGTAATTCATAAGAATAAGATTAACTGAAAATACAGTAATAAAACTTGTAAGTAAGCACACAGAAAAATTGAATTGCAAGATGTTCTAATAAAACTGCAACAATTATACATAATTTACTAAACACAGTGCTACTAACAAATGATATAATTGCCAGTACTGGAACTAGACTAAATGAATTAATATTTAATTTTAATTTACCATACATACGTACTTTAATCCAATCAATTCTGTGTTTAAAATATAATCCTAAACTCCTAATATTCCCATCTATTTGAAAATACATTCTTTGGACACTATATTGTAACTTGCACCAAAATTTCATTCTCAATCTCTAATGTTCATATTCATCTCAGAAGAAAGAGATGTAAAAATTGAAAAAAAATATTGTTTCATATATTAGAAAGCATTTGTATTAAAGTTAAACATATTTTATTAGAAGGCAATATTGCAAAATAATCCCAAATCCAAGTAATCTATTTTAAAAGAGGCTGCCCTTCCAAATTCCCATTTAAACTAATTACATTTTTCTGCAGGCTATATGGAATAGGTTTTAGTGATGTTACTCCCTTCAGTAACTAAACTACTCCATGGATCTTTCTAAGACTGTGCAGTTAGTAAAAATGGCAATTTTGGAGATGAGCTTTGGCAATTTTCCCTTTTAAATTGCTTAACCCAATGCAGTACCTTAAAAACAAATTCATCCTGCTGCTTATACGATTTGCCAAATGTTTGCATTAAAAAGAATAGTAAAATTGCAAATGCAACTAAACAATTCTATTTCAGATGGATATTTCTACTAGTACCATAGTCCTAGAACAGTTCACTGTGATGCTGGTATCCACATTTTCAAACCTATAATATAGAGTACAAAATTGGAAACAGAAACTTGAACTTTATTCAGAAAGGTCCAACTGGATTTTTTGTACTTTAAACGAGAATGCATGTGAGTTTGTAGCAAAATCTTTATTTTAAGATGTACTTGTCAAATTGTTTTTTCAAAGAATATGGAATTTTCCTTTTGTATTATATTTATGTTACAAATTTACAAGGTTGAGATCTGAAAGTTTGCAGGCTTTACAAGACAAACACTTAGGGATTGTCACTGCCTTGGTAAATGTTTATATAATATAGAAATAAAATCTGTGGCTCAGAAAAAGTTGGACATTTTCTATGTGCATTAGGAGCACTTAGTAGATCTCACTCCCAAGTTATGTGCACATGGTACAAAATTCCAGCCTTATTCTGACATCTGAAACTTAAAAAGAAACTTCAAACTTGATTTTCATCTTGAAATTTTCTAAAATGTGAAACAATTTTAGCAGTGCGGAAGACTGGACAAAATGGCAACATTTCTGACAAACCATATTCCTATACTATTATACTGCCATATAATATTTCTTCTTAAAAGTTGTGCTGTTTGTTGCTTTTTTGATGTTAGGCATGTTCTTGCAAGTTAAGCACTCCTAAGCCCAATGAAGACAATGAAAACAAAAAAGTACTTGGCTGGTGGTTCTTATTACACAAATAGGTTTGCTGATTTTAACACCACTAAACATAAATTCCTTCAATATAAGTATACAGTAGTTGATTTCTGTTTCTCTTTTTGGATCAAGCTCCTTGTACTTTGCAATTTTCAGCTGGAGTGCAAACAGTGTATACAGGTTTCCTTGTAATGTTTGAATGACACAACTCTGATCAGCAATTGTTTTAAAAAATAATAACTAAAGCAGTAAAAAGTCACACATTTCATACCATTACAATATATTCCACAAGGAAAATGTAGGTGATGTTTACAACGCTGAGTTTTAATAACATGAGCTGCAGGTTGGACCTCATACTGTACTAAGGGACTCTCCATCTAAATTTGTTGAGGTGAAACAAATACTTAAAATGGGTTAGTGGTGTATGTTCAAAAAGTTTCAGAAGAAATAAACAATCGGCAGAAATCAGCTCAGTGGGATCTTCCCAATATGATCCCAGGGTTGATACATCTATTTTAGCATGCTGAAGCACTGTGGGTCACTTCAAACTTCTCATGGTGTAGCCCCCCATAAGGGAGTCAAGTATAAAAATAAGGAGGGGGGCAAGGCGGAAAGATTCTATCCAAAGCTTTAAATAAACTGTATACAAAGGGCTGATCTCCCCCTATATTGAGACACTTTATAACCGCGCTTATGTTGCTGTTTCTATTTTGTTTTTTTTAAAAAGCATTCTAGTCCATTATGGCCAGATGTTTCCAAATGTGGTGGAAAGTGGGACCACAATCTTCTGGCTGCAAGCACCTGGCAGCGAAGCCATAATCCTTTGGGGGATAGAAGATGAGATCCCAGGATAGCTTTAAAATGAAGTTCAAAAAAGCCGTGTGTGTGTGTGTGTGTGTGTTGGTTGATCCAAAGGAAAAACAAAACCTCTTCACAGAAGGCTAATCTCAGATCCACAGAGCAGTTCCAAATCCACAGATGGGTTTCATGGTTGCACTTCAAATCACACAAAATGAGGTCTATGGGGGCAGGTTAGTTTCCCATCGATCCCTTCAGTCTCCTGACCAAGGATTCTCCAACCGCTTCTCAAAGGAAATCTATCTGACAAGCAAGCGTCTTTCTAAGGTGCCAGACTTCGGACAATTCCCGTGTGTGCGCTGTGTGTGCGTGCGTGTCTCATAGCTCCTCTTTAACGGTCCCCAAACAAGGAGCTCTCCCACTTCTTCCCGAAATGTCCAGATCTGTATGGGGCTGAAGTGGAATTTTCCTCGGAAAGAGAAGCTCCGAAGCCCGCAAAAACGGCGGCCGAGGGAAGCAGCGCCCCGAAGCGCCTCAGTGCAACCCCCACCGCAACAGGTCACAAGTCCCGCGCCTCCTCTCGCTTGATCGCGCAGGCGCGTCCGTCGCCCCGAGGGAGGCCGAGGCCGGCCTTGAGCCTCTTGTTCTGGTGCGTTTTGACGTGCTTGGCCAGGTGGTCGCTGCGCATGAAGCGCTTGCCGCACTCGGCACAGCCGAAGCGCTTCTCGCCCGTGTGAGTCCGCAGGTGCCGCTGGAGCTCGTCGGAGCGCGTGAAGCTCTTGCCGCAGAAGAGCCAGTTGCACACGAAGGGCCGGTCGCCCGTGTGCCAGCGCAGGTGCGCCTTGAGGTGCGACGTCTTGCCGTAGACCTTCCCGCAGCCGGGGACGTGGCACACGTGCTGCTTCTTCTTTCCGGGCTCGGCGTCGGCGGCGGCGTCGGGCCCGTTGCCTGCCGCCACCTGGCAATTGGGGCAGCGGCAGCGGCGGCACCTCCTGGCCGTGGCCGCCAGGGGCGCCTTGGGGTGCAGCAGGGCGGCCAGCTGCGACTGGTACTGCGCCAGCTCCGAGGGCGCCAAGACCAGCCCGCGCTGCAGCCCCCCGGCGGCCGCGAAGCGGTGCGCGCAGGTGCCCGGCGCCGGCGCCGCCTGTTGGATGCTCCACCAGGGCAGGTCCTCGGCCGCGGGCGAGAGCTGCCGGCAGGGCTGGGGGGCGGGCGGCGGGGGCATCAGGCTGGGGTAGCCCGGCGGGAGGGCCGCCTGGGCGGCGTAGGGCACGTAAGCCGGCGGCGGGCAGGCGGAGGAGAGGCCGCCCATGGACGCCGGAAGCATCTTGACCGGCGAGAAGTCATACGGGTACGAGGGGTCCGCGGGGGGCGTCAGCGGCAGCTCGTGGCCGCCCGCGAAAGCCGGCTGCGGGGTGAGCCCCAGGCTCGGCGGCGGCAGCGGCAGTCCGCCCGGGGAATGGGCCGGCATTTCGCTGCTCCACGGGTGAAAGATCCTGGACGGGGAGCCCAAGCTGGCCTCGTAGGAGACCTGCAGGAAATCCGAAGGAGCGACCGGCGCGCTCGGCTGCCCGATGCGGCTACAGGTGGCGGCCAGGAGGGCCAGGGGGGAGTGCTTGGCCAAGTCCGGCGAGGCGCTGGGGGTCCGATCCTGCGGAAGAAGGTGGAGAAAGAGAGGCGGTTAATCGCGGCTCCTTCGGGCTTCTTCCTCTCCGCCTAGCAGCAGACGCCCGTGGCCGGATACCAGGCAGCATCTCAAAAAGTTTCCTAAGGACCAGTTGCTGAGCGCGGCACTTGGGCGGGGCGTTTGTCGGAAGACAATGGGCCGCAGCTGGGATGGCCGGAGCCAGTCCCCCGCCCCCCCGGGGCTGCCTCGCTCTCAACCCGCCCACTGCAGCTCGGTGCCAACTTGGATCCCTTCCCGCCAACCCTGCTGGAACAGACCCTCAAGCCCAGCCACCTCCTCTCCGCCTGCCAATCACTTTGGACTACTTCCGACGACCCGTACGTTCAGGACAATAGCTTTGGAAAGGGAGGGCGGGGTCTGGATGGTAGAGAATCAGGGAGAGCAGACAGGGAAAACTTTTCTTCTTCTTCAAAAGTGGATTAAAAAAAAAAAAGCCCGGGGATCTGCTCAGATGTCTGTCTTACATGCGCAATCAACCCCGTAACTTTTCCGATGCCCCCCAGTGAGCCGGCCCCCTTCCCTAAACACCCACCAGCTCGCCGGCTTCGCGCTTTGTGGCCTCCCGCCAATCTTGTCGCCCAAACATTTCAGTATCGTCGCGGTGGGGGCCGAGGAAGCTCCCGGCACTCTACCCTCCGCCTTCGACTAGAGACTAACCTGAAGAAAGGCCTGCAGGGAGTCGTTCCGGAGGACGGCCACCGCGGCCATGGCTATCGCGTCCGGAGGGAGAAGAGGCCAGAGGGCCACCGCCGCGACATAAAGTCGCCAAGAGGCAGCTAAACAGCCGCCCGCTTCCCTGGCCCTCCGCTCGGTTTCTTCTCCCCCTCGCCGACTTCGGCCAGCCTCGGCACAGCGCGGTCTCCGCGGACGGTCTGGCTGCACCAGGATCACCTCCAAGAATTTGATAAGGACTTTGCTGGGCCGCCAGCCAGTCAGGAGGAAGATTTATGGCTTTGAAGTTTGCCGCTGCCCAATCATCAAAGAATAGCGGCTCTTTCAGAAGCGAAAGCAAATCCTTTGAATCCACAAAGCTCCTATGGTGTGTTTGTTGGTCTGGATAAAAGAGCTGATTATTAGGGGGGATGGGAAGGGAGGAGATAAAGGCGGGACAATTAATGAAGTAATCACTATGTGGGAAATGTATATACACAAATAATTGGATTTTCTTGATCAAAGAGACTCTCACCGCCTGGAGACTCGCACTCGACGTTCAAGACATTGTATCTCGCCCGAACCACTTGCTTTCTTCTCGCTTTCCCGCTTCTCCTTAAGTCTGAAATAGGTACATCGCGATTCAGAGTTTGCCCCCGAGTGTTAGACAATGCGTCTTTTGCTGTATCTCACGGATATTTGCCTCTAGACCGTCTGTTTGGATGGGACTCGGTAACTCTAGTGGCTCCATTTTCAAAAAAGAAACTTGCCAAAAGTTCACTGGAGGGACACCTGGTCCCGATATAAAAGTTTGCATTGAGTGGTTGTGTACTTTTCTCTAGCCAGAGGATATATGTGGGATATAACAAAAGGAAAGGCGTATTTGATCTTGGTTCCGTTGGGTCCCCCCACCCTTTTATTAAAAAAAACAAGTGGTGGAATTTACTTAGTTAATACTTTGAAAGTGACCCCTTTAAGATAGGGATGTCCAAATTTTTTGGCGGCAAAGACCTTAAGTTCTCTGATTTTATAGAGCAAGATAGCCGCCCAGTGTGAGAAGCGCATGAACTTTATAGTCCGAAACGAAACCCATTCAAAAGATGTAGTGGGAGACCCTTAAAGAGGCCGCCGCGGGGAGACCCTCGATTCTTTCAAGTCCCTCGAGAGTGCCAACACCCCGCCCCCCCCCCAATCTCCCAATCCTTCCCCTCGCCTTCTTCGGAGGCTCTAGTTCACTTCTCGATTGTTTTGCTTCAGAGCCGGGTTCTCTTTATTGCCAAATTTTTTTTAAAAGGCTGTTCTGGTCCACCTTCGCGCGCTTTCGGCAGACAGGCGTCTCGCCAGAGCTGCTGTCTCTGGGTTGTCCCGATTCCCAGGCGATTCGGTACTTCTTAAGTGGGCGCGCTTATTGGAAAACAGCGGCAAGGCTGACTAACGGCCGGGACGACTTTCCTGAGCGATCGCGCCAAGAGAAGGGAAACCTCTCTCCCTCCCGCTCTCTCTCTCTCCCTGCGCCCGGCCTGGCTCCCGAACCGCCGCCGCCTTTGGGGGACGGAGCCGGAGTCGAGGCACGTGCCGAAGAGGCGCTTTCTGCCGTGAGGGCATCTCGGGGAAGGGGGCGGGGGCGGCCGCAGGCGGGAGGCGGCCCTGCGCTCCTCCCCGCCGCTGGATGACATTTCTGGTCCTTTCCCCAGGTAACCTGAGCCGCCCCGCGGTGGCCGCGTTCGATTGTTTCCATGTCGCCACTGAAACCTTTTCAAGGGGCCGCGAAAGAGAGAGGGAGGGCGGGAGGGCGATGTCTTTATCTGCCCTTCCTAGCCAAACAAGCCCCGGCCTCGCAAAAGGGTTTCCAAAGGGTTGTAAAGACTTGAATCGCGTCGGTGGCCCTTTGATGGGATTAAAGGGCCGAGGCCTCTCCCACGGCTCCGTCGGGGTTCCCAGGAAGAAGCCGAAGCCCCGCGCGGGGCCTCTGGCCAGGCTTCCACTTCACGCGTTGCGGGGCCGCGAGCAGAGGAGGCGCCGGGTGGTTTTTCGGACTTGTGATTTGCTTTCATCGTATCGATCGGATGGAAACGCGGGCTGGCGCGGGAAGGGGAACCGAGAGCGGATCGACCCGCTTGCCGCGTTGAGATAGTTGGCAGAAGCTTTTAATCGAAGGCCCCTCAGCGGGTCCGGCCGAGGAAGCCTTAGATTGTCCCCGTGCGCTGCTTGCTTGCAGCCTAGATGCGCCCAAGTATGGATCTCGTGGGATGCGTTGCGCTTTTTTAAAACGCGTCCGTGCCCACAGAAATGGACTTAAGTCCTCCGGGTGATTATTTCCCCCTCGTTTAAATGAGAGCCCACAATGTAAACCAATTACTTCGCCATCCAGACTCTCTTAATTCCCGGGGTTGGTGGCGAGTCAAAAGGCAGAAGGAGAAGGGCCGGTTCTTGTCTCGCAGGGAAGGCCTTTGTGGCCCTGTCCGATCTCCAGCTGTTCCGATTTGGTTTGGCTCCGTCTCTGAAGAGTTAAGGCTTGTGAAGAAACCAGCGGCGTTGTGGGCTTCTCTCCTCGTCCCCTCCCCTCTCCGGCTCCCGTCCAAGAGCCTTTCCTCGCCCTTATTCTCTTTCCTTCTCCTTCCAGAAGCCGCGGTTGTTTACATGGGACGGCAGGGACCGGAGCAAACTCGGGAGCTTTTTCCGGCCTGTCATACCAGCAGGGAGACCCCCAAGGCCCAGAAGGCCAGAGAAAACAAAACCAAGAAAGGAGGCCGCCTAGCTCAGCGGTCCCAGTTCTCTTTAGGTTCATAGCAGAGGAGGAGGCTAATCTGGAAGCAGCATCCAGAGGAATAGTAAGAATTCGTTGCAAATCCAGCCACAACAGAGAAGTTCCGAGGGCTGGATTTGCCCACTTGCTGGCGAAGGGCGGTGGTGGGAAGCGCCCTTTCCCTACATTTGCACCATTGCTTTGGCCGGGCACTCTGCCCTTCTGCCAGCTGAAGTCCCTACTTATGAAAGGAGGCTCCAGAACAATCAGGATTCCTTTAGGGGCATCAATAAAAGTGCAGCTTTTGAATTCTATGAATCTACCAACTCCTACATTAGGCTATGCGAAGAGGTCTTCCCTATTAAAAAAGTTGCATGAAGCTTTTTATTGTTGAAATGGTGGTTCAGTGTTAATACCGATGGTTGTACTTCCCAGTAGTGAACTACCCACATTAGCAAGGTATTAACTGGACACAGACTACAATCATATGCTATGCCTACGTTGATTTATTTATTAAGAATCGCGTCATACAGAGCTTTATTTGGACATCTCCAAGAGAGGCATAGGATTAGCTTAAATTCCGATGTGCAATGAGATTGAGGAAATCAATATTCCAATTTATGGGTCTAAGCAAATTGGACAGCAGAAACTTTTTCCAATTGCTATGTATTTCCTCCGTAATGGAAAATTGCTGCTTTACACTCTAATGAAATCATGTTTTTATTGCAATGATAATCGCTTCCTTCAAAGCCCTTAGAAGGCCAGTGGACTACAGTTATTTCATATCTGCATCACTTCTTGAAAAACTTATAATTACCACCGACCCAACTATCATATACTTTGAACATTAGAGAAGAGCAGGAAAAGTGACACAGCAAAGCTTAAGAGAACAAAATTAAGGAGTGGAATCATGCAGACTCTAAACAGAAGTAGAGCTCAAACAGCTAACCATCAGGAAAGATTAGGAATCATATTGAACCATTATTGTCTGGCCTACAGTAGGATGCCATCAAATGGAAGCAATAGGATGAAGCTCCTTCCTTCTTATTTGGCCACTGGGAGTCCAGGAAATATTCTCCAATAATCCTCCATCAAATGGCTTCAGTGAAGATAAGGTGACAGCAGGAACAGCCCATCTCCTGGTAGAAAAGAACAGCAACAAGAATGGAGCAGAGGCGGTGGCAACTACTTCAGGTTTGGGGCTGGGTTTCCTTCTCCAAAGAACCTCATAGGCCCTTTTTCATACTCCAGACAATGGAAATCTAGGGAGAGAAAGTGAGAATGAAGTGCATAGGCAATGTTCCTTTTGGGAGAGGGGCAGTACTCCAAAACAAAGGGAGAATTTGTACATAAAAAGTAGATACCCAATCAGGGCTGCAAAAATTGGGAGGACCACTGGATGGCAGCAAGGAGTTGGAATTGTCTTGCTTTGCTGCCATCTTGCAGTTTCTGGATTTTTGCATCCCGTATTCTGAAAGTCTAAAAATATGTGCTGAGTCTGACCCTGACTTGATTAATACATGGATGCATATTACATATATAGAAAGAGTTAAAGTATTATAAACATTCCTTCTTTCATATGTGGAGCACTTCATACAAATCTAATGATTTTTGGCAAAATAATCTTTCTCAAATTGTAGACGGAGGAGGGAAAGCTAGGTGAGGAGCAAAGTTAAGGTGGGGCAAAGGTTAAAGCTTTGAACTAAAATTAAAGGAGAATAACATTTTATATAGAAAACTAGTTCTTCTGTATCAGGGAAACTCCCAATCATTCTCTAGTGAGGCCCTAGATTTCTGCCCTGTAAGTACCCCTGAGGACCAAACAATAGACAGTAGTAACATGCACACTTTCAGATTAAGTTACAATTGCAAGGTAAGAAGCTCATCTAGAATGAATCAAGATGAGGTATGGTGGGCATGAATAGAAGGATGCAGCTCGCATCCAAGTTTCCTATTGTGTTTGCAAGATAAAACAAACTAGAAAAATACTGTACCAAATCAGTCTATTGATCCAGTTAAGTCAGGGTTGCTGAAAAAATCCAGCAAAAGTTAAATCAAAATTTCATAGAGATTTTCATATAGTGATAACATATTACTTTCAAATTTTGTTGGATTGTGCCCATTAAAAATTAATAATACCGATATGTATATTGGTATTTCAGTACAGAGGAGATACCAACTTTGCTGCAGCCTTAAAAATGCATTTCAAAGTGGCTTCAGCAATCTTCAGAAAAATATTATATACCTGCAGGCAGGGACTTCCTTACCAGTGATGTTTGTGGGCTGCTTTGGTTGCCTTTTTTGTTTTGGCTGAAGAACAAAGCATAAATCATTGCTTTTTTCTTCTTCTTTTATTAATGAAACAACATGAGAGAACTAAATAATCCATTGTTAAGAAAAAAACCTCAAACAAAAGAAAGAAATACAAATGCTTGAAAGTACATATCCATTTATTTACTTGAATGACAATTGAATTTAAGATGAATATCCCTAAAAGAAAGAGTGAACATTTATTTATTGGTGGACAGGTGTGTTTGTGTATAACAGAGATATAAATGTATGTCCTGCTTCCCACTTTGTCACCTTAAAGTTAGAACCTGTAACTTCAGTTGAAAACAGTCCTGGATATTTATTTGTGATATACATTATTTGTGAATGTACTATATATCACAGATTAATATATGAGATAAGTGGAATGGCTAATTACAATATTACAAAAAAGCTTAAAATTAACCAGACAAGCAACCACTTCTAAGGGTGATTAATTTTTAAGTGTTTTGCTTTTCACAGACATTTGCAGTTTTGCATATTTTATTGTTTTTAATAGCATTATCTCTTATCAGTATGAGAGGACTTTGACTATCTTCCTCAACGAACTCACAGGTACAATATTAGTGCCTGTAGTTGTACTTTTTAAATATCCTTATTTGTATTTTCATATAGAATAAAATTTGTGTAGATGACAAGGGAAATCAACTAGGAAAATATGGTTTAAATAATAACTGACCATTTGAGTAAACTTAGTATCTTTCTTGCATTTATGTTGTTGTATTAATTATTCAGCCACAACAAATAACTCACACCTGTAAATATTACTGCTCCAGTGAAGGACAGCGCTTTGCAGTAAGAAACTTGACAACTAAGAGCAAGAATTGATTTCTTACTCACTCAATTTACATTCCCTAGGAAGTATGGACAATAAATTAACAGAAGGTTCATTTGAAAGATTGCTGAATGATCTTCCCCATTTCTTCAAAATTTTCAACAAAAGGGTATTGTCACCAAAGATGATAATATGAATCAGTTTGCTTTCAAATCTGCCAATGTAATCCATAAAGGTTATAATTTATACACTGTAACTAGACAACCCTGACCCATTGGGTTATCATTTCAGAGATGTTCCTCAGTGGATTCCTCAATGTCTTCAACAATAGCAGAGCTTATACTAATTTTCACTGAAAAATTTCTTAAAAATTCAAGAAGAAAGTAGAACTTCAAGAAGAACTTGAAAGCTCATATTAAACAGTTCAGCACAGTCAAACAGCAGGAGTTAACCACAGGAAATATTTTATGGTGTTTTATATTGTGCCATAAAATGGTTTATAATAACTTTTATGTCATAAAATGTTCATAAAATTTGCCAAATTTCAATTTCATAGGAGCAATGGGCTCATGGATTTTGCCCACATTCTGTATGTTTACCTATATGAAGTACTTCGGTTTTAAAAATCTTGCCTTGTGTTATGATTCACCATTAAAAGACACAAGAATTTTGCTAATATATAGATTTTAGTGTAACTTATCAAGGTCAATTCTTTCTGAAATAAAGTGAAAAGGAATTATTTGCCCCAAAGTTTCTGTGAGATTCATCAAGTTGAAATTTCAAGCTATTCTTCCAAATGATGTTTTCAAGACTTAAAAGGAAATTAGTTGTATTTAAGACACAACTTTAAATAATATTGACAATATTTGCTTCTTATTAATGAAACAGGCATACACACCATTCATCAGATACTTACAGTCACTAACTGACAGCGTTTAATTAGTTTGATTTAACTTGATGCTTAAAAAATGGGATAAGATAGAAAAAATCAGGGGGCCAAAGTAGCTTCTGATTTTTCAAGTATCTAAAGATGTATAGGTAGTCTTCGATGTACGACCACAACTAAGAGCAAATTTTCTGTTACTAAGCAAGACTGATGTTAAGTGAGTTTTGCTCCATTTTATGACCTTCCTTACCACAGCTAAGTTAATTACTGTAATTGTTAAATTAATAATATGGTTGTTATTACTAATAACACTGACACAGTGGTTAGAGTGCAGTATTTGAAGGCTACTTCTGCTGCCTGCAATTTGGCAGTTCAAATCTCACCAGGCTCAAGGTTGACTCAGCCTTCCATCCTTCTGAGGTGGGTAAAATGAGGACCCAGACTGTTGGGGGCAAAATACTGACTCTGTAAACTGCTTAGAGGGGGCTGTAAAGTGGTATACAAGTCTAAGTGCTATTGGTATTTCTAATTGAATGTGGCTTCCCCATTGACTTTGCTTGTCAGAAGGTCTAAAAAAATAATCACATGACCCCCCCAGGACACTGCAACTGTCATAAATAGATGCCAGTTGCCAAGCATCCAAATTTAGATCACATGACCATCAGGATGTTGTAATGCTCGTGTGATAAACAGTCACTGCTTTCAGGGCCGCTGTAACTTCAGTCACGAAATGAATGGTTGTAAGTCGAGGACTACCTATATAACTTTCAAATAATGCTTGCCAACTTAGAAATAACTCACATTGGTTCAGCAGGTCATGTAAAAGTTAACTAAATGTAGAATCACAATTATTAGTTGGGCATCTGTCATAACTAAAAATAAATCAAAAGCAAAATTTAAAATTAAAATTGGATGTTAATATGGGTACAGTTTCTGCCAACCACTGTGTTATCTAGCTGATTCTGACTGAATCAAATCTCATCCTGAATGTGTAGAAGAAAGAGGGACAGTATGTTTGGATATGTGATGTATCTGTTGTGTGTCAAAACCAAGGATTGTAATGATTTATCAGTTGTTTCTGTAATCTAAAACACAGAGGAACTACTGATGTTAGGATCTCATGCAGTTTCTAACAGCCTTGACTGGGGCTCCTAAGGCCCACCAGACATTATATACTATAGGTAGTCCTTGTCCTATGACCACAATTGAGCCCCAGATTTAGCAAGACTACATTGCTAAGCAAGACTACTAAATTCGATTCTATATTTAGTTGAGTTTTGCCCAATTTTTATGACCTTTCTTGCCACAATTGTTAAGTGACTCTGGCTTCCCCACTTTGCTTGTCAGAAGGTGGCAAAAGGGCATCACATGAGCCCAGGGCACTGCCTGCAACCCTCATAAATACATACCAGCTGCCAAGCGGTCAAATTTTGATCATGTGACCACGGGGATGCTGCAATAGTCCTACGTTTGAAAAATGGCCATTAGTTAATTTTTTTCAGCGTCATTGTAATTTTAAACAGTCACTAATTGAATAATTGTAAGTCAAGGACTAACAATTATATAAATTATAATTGAAACCTTTCATGTTAATGTAATTAACATTAAGTAAATAATGTTTTGCTTTTTTTAATGATTCATCCACATCGTTAGCTTCACCTTACTTATTTTTGCGAACTTATCTCTTAGTAACCACCTCAAAGTTCAAAGGAGGTTCTCAGACTTGAGTATCCCCACCTTAAGAGAATGGAGACTCCTCTTACGTTTTTCTTCCCCATCTACCACTTGCTCTGCTCTCCCTGAAGTACATATAACAGAAATGTGTAAGTATTATAATGATTGTTGTAGTAATCATAATACTTACAATTATTAATTATAATAATTACCCTCAATTCTTAGGATAAATATAGGACCTTCTCCATCCCACATTAATCAATAGTTTCTATATTCTTGGAAGCTCCTGGTGTTTAAGGACACCACTGAATATTTGTTTTGTCTGAATGCAAATAGCTTTTAGATTGCTAAATTGTAAATGTAATTCTTAGGAAAATGGGCCTTCTTCTCATCCACTCAGTAAATGGTAAATGGGCCTTCTTCTTGATAGCCTCTGTGGCTTAACCTACTTATTAAGAGCCCCATCATATGACTGTAATATTATTAAGGACTTGCTGTACTTGCTACCAGAAAGGATAGTAAATCCCAGCAGCAATATTATTCCATTTATTGTTGTACTTAACACCTTTTGCAGTTCCGTTCACTTAGCCAGAATACTCAGGGCAGCTGGCAGAAAAATAAAAATAAAAGATCATGAACATGCAACCGTAGAGCAGATTGAGAAAGCAGAAACATTATTCCAAAAGAGCAAGGATAATAAAATTCAAGACCTAAAGCCAGTTAAGGTAACACCCTGGAAACCCTAGACAGGCAAGCAGGGTTATTGTCTGTAATGAAAGCCATTATGCTGAGTTCCAGGTACCCTTGTTGAGGACAGCATCATTGGAAAGCCCTCGACTGTGACCAGCAATATTAATAAAACCACAGATGGTCATCGACTGGACAACCATAACAATTTGTAACCAAATACATTTATCAGAACCTTTCCTCTAAAGAGTTTAGGAAACATATTATTCTCTCAGCTGCTGCTCTTTCCTTTATGGTCACAATAACTCTGGAAACTTGCTTAAACTGAGGAACTTTGCAAAATATTTAGCAAAGTTCATGATCGTGTGGGATCAGACCCTCCCCCGCCACAAGCCTCTCCATTTTTATTTATTGTGCCACATGGGCTGGTTTCCTGATTTGCTTCATATTGTTGGGAACATTCCTTGCATTTTACAGGCATGTAACAGAAGCCTATGCACTGAAGCCTATGCACTATGCAAAAATCAGCACAATAAAGTTGTAAAATGAAATTCAGACTGCCAGACATCTCTTCTGTATGAAAACTTCCTTCAAGCAGAAAACTCTCTGCATCAGGAAGAAAACTCTGAGCTCAACTTTCTGCCCTCTGTCCTCCTAGCTTTCTACATAATCCATTTAAAAAAAACAAAGGTAGGGAGGTATTTGCCAAAGGGCAGATAGAACTGATACAGCCCATTTTTACAAATGTAGATTTTTTTTCCCTATTGAAGGTTCCATTTAAATTTCCACTGAGACTCCCTTCAAGAAGGATTGAACACTATAAATCTGCCTCAGCCACTGGACACCATTCTTTCCTTCATTCCTGGATGAAAAGTTACAATTCTCATTTGTTAACTTAGTTGCCCATTCAGAACCATTCATATCTGACACCATTTATGTAAGAGCAACATGTCTTCTATTGGCAAATCCCCAAATCTACTTCTTATTTCCAGCTGTTTCAGCAGAAAAACTGGGCCCCAAAGGAACTGTGGTACCCTGTTCAGGAAACCCTCTGGCATATGAGCATAATAAACAAGATTTACCACCATTTCTATAGCCATATCTTATCTCATAACTGATAGAGAGCAATAGACTTCCTACCTCAATGTTTTGACACACTACTTATTTCTCAAGATATATCTCCCCCCCCCACCCCCGTTAAATGTATAGTCTTCTGGGCAGCTCTGTATTTTATAGCCCACATAGACTCTGATCATAATGATGGTAAAAATTAGCCATTTCTGATCTCTGCTGCCTTCCCTGCAGGAATAACTCAGCTCTCAGGAGCTTCCCAGCAAACTTCTTTCTGAGAGTTTTTTTTTCTGGCAAACATTTTCTTTGCATATGTTAAGAGTCCTACTCCATTCTTGTTTCCTCAAGGAAAAGTTTCTTTCCTCCCTTGTATTATCTTCCTATCTTCCTATCTTCCCCAGTACCAGTCGAGACAAGTTTACTGTACTTGAGATCACACAACTAACTCATCCTATTTGTTTCAAAAGGACCTCAAGTATCTCTACTTAAAAGCCAGTGGGCTTAACAGTACTTCAAAGGAAGCAGATGCAAAATTGCAGATGATTAACCAGTACTGGGGACAACAGTGAAGCAAGGGTAAAACCACTGTGCCCAAAACAGAATTCTGCCAGCATCATCAAGAACACTTGAAGCAGATAATCAGAGGAACGTAAAGGGTACCTGTCCATAAAAATACTTCGTTTCTCAGCTTGAATCTGAAAAGATGTTTCAGTGAACAGTGTGTGTGTGTGTGTGTGTGTGTGTGTGTGTGTGTGTGAAAATACAGACAGTCCTTGATTTATAACAGTTCGTTGAATGACCCTTCAAAGTTACAATGGCCCTGAAAAAAGTTACTTATGACAGTTTTTCACACTTACAATGTTGCAGCATTCCCATAGTCATGTTTTGTGACCTGAGAAGCAGAGTCAACGGGGAAGTCAGATTTACTTAACAGCTGTGATTCACTTAACAACAGTGGCAAGAAAGCTCATAAAATGGAGCAAAATTTCCAATTCTAATCACCTGGAAAGGAAAACAAGAAACGCTGGACAATGAATACAAAAATAATGAAAAATGAACAATTCCTAAAGGTACTAGAAAAAGAATTGGACTTCTTTTTTGAAAAAAATAAAAACGAAGAAACCTCAGTACAAAACAACTGGGATACTCTTAAAGCATATACACGAGGGATAATGATTAGTCACATGGCAAAGGAAAGAAAAGAGAACCAACAAAAACAAAATGAAATGCAAGGGAGGATCAAGGAACTAGAACAGAAACTACAGGAAGAACCTGGCAATAGAAAAATAAAAGGAGAAAGAGATTTGATTAGGCACAAATTGAATTTGATGGAACAAGAAGAAGTTGCACAATCAATAAAAATGACAAAACAGAATATATTTGAAAATGTGAACAAACCAGGGAGATGGCTGTCGTACAAACTTAAAAGAGAGAAGGAAAAAAGGAGAGTGGAATATCTAAAAAACGAGAGAGGAGAAATTAGATACTAGAACGAGGAAAAAAAAAGAGATTGCAAGAAACTTTTTTGAAAAAATGTATCAACAAGAGGAGACATCTGAAACAACAATCCTAAATTATCTACAAACTACAAACCTACCAAAAATTTCAGAATTAGAGGAAGAACGATTAAATCAAGACATCTCAACACAAGAAATAGAAACAGCCATAAAAAAACAGAAATTAAACAAAACCCAGGTCAGACGGAATTCCTGCAGAATTCTATAAAAAGATGCAAAATATATTAACACCAAAAATGCTAGAATTGTATAACGAAGTATTGAACAAACCATTAGCACCAAATTCATAGAAAGAAGCATATATAACATTGATATATAAAGAAGGAACAGACCCCACAGAAATTCAAAAATACAGACCAATATTATTGCTCAACTTGGACTATAAAATTTTCATGACAATTTTGGCTGAAAGATTGAAAAAAGTATTTTAAAAATTTATTAATTCAGACCAAAATGGATTCCTTCCAGGAAGACAACTGAAAAATAATATTAGAATGATCATGAATGTACTAGAATTCTATGAAAATAATCAAGGGAGAAAATTGCTGTTAATATTTGTTGATGCACAAAAAGCATTTGATAATGTTAATTGGAAATTTATGATGGCACAACTAAATTATATGAAATTTGGGGAAAAAATACTAAAGGCTTTTCAAACGATCTATTCAGATCAGAAAGCTAGAATATTGCTGAATGGGGAGAAAACCAGGGGTGGGTTAGGCTATCCACCGCGCAGCTGTTGGGTCAGAGTGCTTGCAGAACACCATGAAGATTTGTAAGTCAATCGCGTGCAGTGTGTGTTTGACTGGCGTTCGGCAAGCACTCCCACAAAGCACATAACCAGCGAACTGGTAGGAACACACTCCTGGAGGAAACCCAACCCTTTATGCTAAGAAAAGGTACAAGTCAAGGTTGCCCTTTATCTCCTCTTTTGTTTATCCTGACCTTGGAAACTCTACTGAGGCAAATTAGGCAGGATTCAGAAATAAAAGGTCTTAGAATAAGGAAAGAGGAATATAAAGTCCAGGCCTTCGCAGATGACCTGGTATTTATAGTGGAAGAACCATTAGAAACAGGATTAACATTAATAAATAAAATTGAGGAATTCGGAAAAGTGGCAGGATTAAAAATGAATAAAGAAAAAACAAAAGTATTAACGAAAATATTACAAACAAACAGGAACTAGAAATTGTAGAAAAATTGGGCTTACAGACAGGGACGGGTTCCTACTGGTTCCCTGTTTATAGACAAAAAAAAATTAAATATTTAGGAATTTGGTTAACTGCAAAGTGCTCCTCAATAAAAGGAGATAATTATGAGAAATTATTACAACAAATAAAATTAGACATGGATAAATGGGGAAGACTTTGATTATCATTAATAGGGAAAATATCAGCAATAAAGATGAATGTCTTACCTAGATTAATATTTCTATTTCAAACAGTACCAATAATATTACATTAAAATTATTTTAAAGATTTAAATAAGTTAATAGCAACATTCATCTGGCAGGGGGGGAAAACCAAGAATAAAATTAAAGGCAATGCAAGAAATGAAAGAGAAAAGAGGATTATGACTGCCCGATTGGAATATATATTATCAGGCATCTGTGATGACATCGATAAAGGAATGGGTAACATTAAGAAATAAAAGATTGCTGACAATCGAGGGATATGATTTACATCTGGAGAGAGAAAAAAGTACAAGGATACTTCCAAAGATACTATATCAGGAAAGCATTATTAAGAGACATGGGAAAAAGTAAGGAAATAAGTACACACATGTTGGCTTTCGCCAATGGAAGTGGTAATCTATCTGAATCTCCTAAAACCAAGTAAGACTCTAATATATAAGGATATACTAAATGGAGGACGGGAATTAAAATCTGAACAAGAACTGAACGTAGATTGGTGGACATACTTGCAAATCAAAACAAGATATAAAAAAGATAAAGAACAATATGGGATCAATACAGAATTGTAACAACTAGATAAAATCTTAATAGGAAGGGAGGAAAAATGATTAAAAAATTTTATAAACTTTTATTAGATCAAAAGACAGGAGATGAAATAATGAAAGAAAGTATCACACCTTGGTCCAAAAATTTTGGATATATAATAGATGCAAATAAATGGCAGGAACCATGGGGAAAAAATTACAAAAACTCTATGGCAACGTCATACAGGGAAAACATGTACAAGGTGCTGTATAGGTGGCATCTCTCTCCAGATAGACTAGCCAAAGTGTCCCCCCGATTGCCAGCAAATTGTTGGAAATGTGATCACACAAAAGGTACATTTTATCATATGTGGTGGACCTGCCCATCAGCAAAAAAGTTTTGGCAAAAAATTAGAAAATGGGTACAAGAAATAACTGACAAACAACTAGAACGAAATCCAGAAGTCTTCCTGTTAGGAATCCTACTGGTCGGTTTCAAAAAAGAAGAATCACATCTTATATATCATAACAGCAGCCAGATTGGTATACACCCAATATTGGAAAAATACGAGTTTACCAAGAGAAAGAATCCTAACAAAGAAAATGATGGAATGTGCTGAATTAGTTAGGATGATGATGTTATTAAAGGATAAAGGGGATACGGACTACTTTAGAATTTGGGGAAAATGGTACAAATAGTATGAGAACAAAGAAATTAGAAGAAAGAAAAGGATTAGAGACTATAAATTGTAAAAAGAATAGGATAAATGCATATTTATTGTAATATTATATATTGTATAGATGTTAGTATATCAGTAAGGAGACGACTAAGACCAGTATTGATGTAAATTAAGTGTAACTTAATTTTAAAGAATAAAATAATACATTTTATATAAAAAAGTAACATTCTAACAATACATTATCTTCTTGAAAATGCTGTGCTATTTATTTTCATTTTGGCAAGTGATAAATTCTGCTATATATCAACATGCTTTTAATATTGTACAGTTTGCTTTCTAATTTTAATGCTATTCTCACATTTTATTGTATGGTTTTAGCAGCTCAATTTCTTATTTTTATTTTTTTAATGTTAATAAATTTCCTGGCTATTTTTATTGTGTAGCACTCCACATATTATGCAGAAAATACAAACAAAAAATTGTGGGTTTTTTTTTTTTTGTATCAACAATTGAGAAATATTCTCCTTCATTGGAAAAGTATAAGCAGGAAACACCAGAATTATCATAGGAAGCTGTTTCTTTAAGAATTCTGAAGTAGTTGATTTATTGAATCAGGTCAGTCAGTATTAAGTTTAGTATTGCTGATACCAAGTGGCAGGTACTCTCTACGGTTTCATATCTATGACATTGAGAGCTGACAAAAATTGAATTGCAGATCCTTGGCATGCAAAGCATCTACTTTCCATAAAACTTCCCTTCAAAAACATTGCTAATTCTGTTATATTTAGGCTATATTAAACTTTTTAAAAAGGGTAATTTACTTTGTGGTCTTATACAAGTAATGTTATTTGGACCCCCTCTGCTTTTTCTGCAATTAGTTGAAGCCATTCAAACTGTCCATTGAATGTAACTCCATTGCTGCTTCTTAAAATACTACCTACTGTATGAACTACATTTCTTCTGCAAATGAATCTAGCACCTGAGATCCTAAAATATTTTGGGTAAAATGGAATGCTGCTATGTTATATTAATGTCAATGTATCCAGCCATTTATTAACAAGGAATTGTTTATAGTCTTTTGGGGAATGAATATTTAATGAAAATCATAATTGTGTGCTGAATCTAAGTGCCAAATTATGATCCTGAGATAGTCATGAGTGTTGGGTCACGTGTTTCATTGTCTTCCTTCTTTAGCTTTGTCGCAAAGGCATCCAATCTTTGAATATAAATTTATACAACCATATATAACATTTTAAATATTCATCCCCTCCTCATCCCTTTTTTGATGCAGCTTCATCTTGAGCTGAGAATAGTTTCATACAAATGCCTGGCGGAGTTTCATAACTATTTTAGCTTTCATTTTTATGATAAAAAGGGAAAAGTGGCATTGAGTTAATCCATTCTTGAGAATACCTTAAAATTATAATGAGGACAAGTGGAACAAAATATATTCATTCTCACGGTTTCTCTCCTGATTTCACCAGAATAGTAAATGGTAAAATATATTAATTCTTTATAATAAAAATGTAATGAGGACAGAAAATGGTGCAAAATGAATTAATTGCTAAAACAGAGACAGCGAATGAAGTCTGTACAAAAGAAGGAATAATGTAAACTGAGAGCAAATTTTTGAACTCCTATAATTATCACCAACATGCTTATCTAGGCCAGTAATAACATGTGATTAAGCACATTCTGTGAATACTGGACTGTCTCATAAATTAATGGTTCTATGTATTATGAACCCAAAGTTGGATAATTTGATAAAGAGGCTAAGCATTTATGTAACTAATCTCAAATATTTGAGTGTAATGGAGCAACCTTGGTGGGAAAGCTACAATATTTAGAGTTCTTCAGATAAGAAAAAAGATTTGGATATTTGGGATATGCTAGTGGAAATACTGTAGAATATTTAGCTCGATGTAAACCAGGCTGATAGAAGAAGGTTCTCCATCTTTCATAACACTATGATCCACACCCCCAATTATTTGCCTTTCAGAAAGCTCGACAATGATCATATTGGCCAAGGATTTTGGAAACTGAAATGTAGATATCTGAAGACCCTCAGATGAAGACTGGGCTAGGTCCATATTCATCCAATAAAGATGAATGCCCTTCCAGAACTCTTCTGTAGCAAAAATAATTGGTGAAGATTTCTTTGAATTTCTCTAAGGAAAAGAATTTCTTAAAGGCAGACTATTCACCTAAAAATGGTAGTACCAACACTGCTGAAAATGGGTGGAGTTTCCTTAATATATTTTCCTTGGGAATCAGTGGAAGTGTGGGAAGCCAATGTGTTGTGGCCTGCCAGCAGCCAGCAGAGCTGGCAGCAGATTTGAACAGTGAGGAGGTTGGGGAGGAACATGGGCCAATCCTGGAGTCTGGATAAGGCTCTGACGAGTGCTCTGCGTCAGAGGCAGAGAGGGGACCAGAGGCGTCTGACAGTTATCAGCTGCCTTTGGAATATGACATCAGTGGGGCAGAAGAACAGCCGGAACCTGTTCCCAGTGTGAGCATGCGCAGAGCTGCCAGGAGAAGTGAACAGCTAAGGAACAAGGGTCAACTTGGGAGTAAAGCCATAAGTGGGTGGTGAATGGCCCCTCCCATAGGGAATAAAGAGGAGTGAAAGGGGAGTGGTGTTTTAATTCATTAAGGTGAAGATCCGTTCCTGACTTCTTGCCAAATATTGTCTGCTACAGAGTGGCGTTTGGAAGATATCAGCCTGGCAAACTTCCATGCCTGATAAAGGTCTGTAGTTGTGAAATCTCTTGAAAGACTGATGGCCGGGACTTTGCTGGAGAGGAATTCACTTTAAACTAAATAAAAGAGGTTTTATCGGGATGAGGAGTCGCCTTAGTGCCTTTGGGAAGCCTAGATCAGAACACAATAAGGTTATTCAATGCCGGAGAGATGAAAGCAAAAATGAAAGACAAGTGGCTCCCAATTAGTTCTTCATCATTTGTAATTTAACGAAGACAGGAACACCATATTTCATCTGAATTTCTGCAAAATTCTCCTTTCCTTTGAAATAATTTAAAAACAACTTTAAAGTAAATAAAAAACTGACAGGGAAAAATATAAGATAATTTTTCTGCCTTTCATAAGTTTATTTTATCGAATAGTGTTTTAAGATAAGAGAATAGTTCCTAGGTGGAATTACTCATTTTTTAAATTCATGCTGACTGCACATTCTCGGAGTTGCAGTACAACATATCTGAAGTGTGCCAAATTGAGGAAGTCTATCTTACATCAGCAAACAAAGTACTATGATGGAGGATAAAATGCTCATTCCAGTATGAACTGAAAATGTATAAACATTCTTCTAGGCAAGTTGTACATAGAAATGTCCACTGTGATCCATGGGAGTTTCAAAAGAACTAGTAAAAAAGAAATGTAGCATAAGTAACATAAAGAAATGCATGAAAAATATAGAATCACATAGTAAGTATTGGAATGCACATATACCATCTTGGGAAACCATAAGAAGAAATAAATAAAAGGCATGTGAAATCTCAGTAGGTTTAAACCATGTGCAAAACTTGTTTCATCTTTCTAAAACTGGCTGAAGATAGCACCTTCAGCCCCAACATTTGTTTGGCAATACTCCAGTTGCAATCAGCTCATAATCACCCAGGGTACTCTAAGTATGGTAGCAGTGTAGTTAGAAGGGAATTAATTTTCTCTTCTTGACAGTTGTTAGTGTAATTCATTCCCTTGTTTTTAATTGCTGCATCAAATTGCTTTGTGGAATATTCCTTGTCTCATCCCACGAGAAATCCAGAGAATGTACCTTGCCTGGAGTAATTTGTACACATAACATACATCACACACACACACACACACAGCCAGTTTTAAAAGGTTAACCCTATTAACCACATAAATATCTATGTATCCTACAAATATAAAACCCAAGGGACAAATGCAAGGTGTGATGTGAACAGGTGTAACCTGATGGAGTTTCAGACCTTTGATGGTACACCCTTGTTTGGCCTTTTATACAAACAGATTTATAACAATTTAACCAGATATAATTGTAAGCCTTCTTCTCCACAATCTGGTGGGGTCCCTACTGAATTACGTAAATAATAAATGGCAGGCCCAGCTCCAGACCTAACAGTGCTGACTTTATACAAATTAATTAAGTACTTAAAATTAAAAGGGGAGAAATGCTACAATTTAATTAAACTTTTGGCATTTAACTGTTTACTGGAGGTAGAAAGCAAAGAGACCAGAATTCTACCACTGCTTGCATTGCAAATTCTTTGGAGCACAGAATTTGCAATTTCTCACATTACTTTTCCCAGGTTTGCCAAATGACTTTTCCTATCTACCAATATACATTTCTGCTTCTCCTGATCCCGCCCTAAAAATGATTTCTATGGCTTTACTAGAATGGCCATTCCTCTTTGACATGAGTTTCCCAGCTTTGGAAATCACCTGATTTGCCTGTGTCCTCTTCATTTAGCTCCTTGGTTTCAATCAGTTCCTTGATTCCAGAAATAACCTGATCCATCTTTTGTCAGTGCAGTTTGAGGGTGTTTTTACTAGGGGAAAAATAATTTCTAAAAATTATTTAAAGGGGGTACATTTTTTAATCTGAAAAAGCAATTGGGACTCAGTCACTGCAGTTTTATTCCATATTCCTCAGCTAGGATTTTGCTACAGGAACTAAAAAATGGTCTCAGACCAGGAAATTGCAAGTCATTTCCACTTAATGACTTGCCAAGTTGTAGTTCTGGATCTCTGAGGAGAGATGATGCACGTTGGTTATTTGTGGAAAATGAGAAAGGAGAGAGGGATGAAATATTTATTATAAAGCCCTCTTTTTGAATCCTCTCCTGGCCATCTCCAAAGTGACCACTGTGTCTCCCAACTTAGCTTACAACACTTAGTCTGAGTTCAGCATGACATATTTTTATCTCTCTATTTTTTAGACAATTTCGATGATCAGACCACTACAGTAATGTTTTAAAAGCTCCCAACAATCCCTAGAGGATACAGCTTGAATGAGAGCAGTTCTATATTCCCTGTCTTCAATTTTTCCATTGCTTGCATGCCTTATTCTATTATGGTTGGCTTTTCAGAAGTTTTAGAGAAATTACAGAGTGGGAAGGAAAGAGAGAGAGAGAGAGAAAGAAATATTGAAGCTCAATCACCAATCATAAGTCTACATCAAATTCCAACTTTTGTGTTTCTTTCTCTCTAGTTGTATGTAGTGTTCCTTTTCATTTTAGTTAAATGTATTGCTTGTGTAGTTTAGTTTAGTCAGGGGAATTTCAGCTTCATGGAAGAATGAATATAAGTATTTCATAGATGTTTCCCTTTACAGGTTCCAACCTAAGTTACTGTAGGTTGGAATAAAAAATGGGTTCACAACAAGCAGAAGGTAACTTATGCTATAGAAATTTAAAATAAGTCATTAATCTTTAGTAAAACAAAACCCTTGCAAACAGACTGACATAAAAACACAATAAGAACATAATTATCAGATGGTCACAAGGCAACTTACACTGACCTCAGGAAAATAAAATATTTCATTTGAACTTAAACAGTAAATATATAGATGTCATTACTACCAAGAATTAGTGTTACAATTGTCGCAGGGTATCAATCAATATTGAAGCAAATAAATCTGTGGGAAGGGTCCCCCTTAAAAAAAGCACAGTCAAATTACTGTATCTACTTGCCATTAGCTTCTGAAATCTGAAGTTACTACCTGGAACAATTGATCACACAAATGGCCTAATTTATTCTGGAAAAATATCCTTTCTCAAACACCTCAGTCTACAAAGCGAGATAATTGTCCCGGAACCCAGTTGTTTTAGCTCTGCACCACCATAACTGTCTTCTATAGGAAAAAGAAGCTCAAGATTATTTTAAAAACCAGGGAAAAGGGTATGTGATATAATATCACCTGCAAACCAGTACTGTCCAATTATTAATTGGGCTATGAAAGGGAATTCAATGAGGATGTTGTGGCATCAGCAGTTACTTTGATTCAAAGTGTTATGAATAATTGGATGCATTTATATTACTGTCCAAAGTTACCCGATTTTGGGAGGCAAGACTGGTTTAGTAAATAACTATCTTAGTTAAGAGGAGGGGGGGAGTTGAACAGGATTTGACCTGCTACATGTTTTTGAAAATTTCCACTGATGTACTTCTTTAGCCTTTAAATTTAATTTATCTGCTGACCAAATAGCCTTTGGATACTTTATTTAGTTGGTATTTACATTAGAGAATAATTAGTTCTTGTCCTCCTGCTCTTTGTGCAGGGTTGGGAACAAAACTAATAGCCACTCTTTTAAATTCCAGTGACTTTGGATTTTTCTCTGGCATAAAAGTGGCTTAAGACCTAGAGACACAAATTCATATTACATTGCCTTTAGAAGCCTCTTTGTATTTAGTTCTTTTCATAGACAGAACTCAAACTTAAGATTGAAACATTGGATATATCTTGATGCATTATATGTTCCATACTTATTTATTTATTACATTTTTATGCTGCCCAACTCCCAAAGGACTCTGGGAGGCTTACAACATGGATAGCAATAGCACTC
>JANHGC010000149.1:8841-20885 GCA_027560395.1 Boaedon fuliginosus | reverse complement strand
TCAATATGAGGCGCCATTTTGAAACAGACGGCGAGGTGCTGGAGGGAGTGACTGGGTCTCCTCACTCACTCCGTGTGCCTCATCTCCTGCAGACCCACTTACTCCCTTCCTACAGACCACACACTCCCTCACCTTGCCGCTTCACATGCTTCTTAGTGGCTTTTTCTGGCAGTGGCAGACACACAGCACCATTGCACCAGTGGATAATGTGCACATGCTGCCTGCTCCACTTTCGCCAGCTGAAGAGTTACATTTGTTTGCTTGCTGCCCACCTCCAAGCAGGCAGCTGCACTCAGGCTTCCTGGGTCCCCGCCACAGGGGTGGGGGATAGGGAAAGACAGGCAGAGGGAGAGGGAAGGGGGGCTCCCCAACAGGATCCAGGTTGGAGTTGCCTTATTTTGCATGGATCTTCAACACTTGGCTTTACCTGTCACCCTCCACTTCCCCTCCACAGTCCAAGTGGTTGGATTCACATAACACATGAAGCTGGCCAGGACAGCAGGGATAGATAGATGGAGGGAGGGAGAGGGAGTGATAGGTTGAGGGGGGATAGATGGAGGGATAGATGGAGCGATAGATAGATAAATGTATGCAGGGATGGATAGATGAGGGGAGGGAGGGATAGATAAATAGTTGGAGAGAGGGATGCAGGGATAGAAGCAGAGGTGGAGGGATGGATGGAGGAATACAAAGAGATGGAGGGATAGATAGAGGGACAGAGGGGTGGATAGATGGAGGGATAGATGGGGAATAGATGGAGGGATAGATAAGTAGATGGAGGGATGGATCGTTGGAGGGATAGATGGTGGGATAGATGGGATAGATGGAGGGATAGATAGGTAGATGGAGGGGTGCAGGAAGGGATGTAGGGAGGAAGGGATACATAGATACACAGAGGGATAGATAGATGGAGGGATGGATGGAGGGATAGATGGATGGAGGGATGGATAGATGGAGGTACTCCTGATCTAGATACAGCATTCGAATAAAAAAAAAACCTGAGCAAGGCCGGGTAATCAGCTAGTAAATAATATCATAAAACTACCAAAATGAATAAACAAACCAAACCAATATTACCACTTCCCTAAAAGGCAAAAAATTATAATAAACCATGATATAGTTTCTAGGGGCAGGGGAGGGCTGCTACTAGTTCACCATGGTTCGGGTGAACCAGTAGCTACTTTTATCATTTTTAATGGCTGGTTTGGTGAACCAGTAAATCCCACCCTTGGCTGGTCCCATCTATCCTGCTGCACCCCTCCCATGAATCCCCACTTGGCCCATTTTGGATGCCAGGTAATTACAGGTGCCATGTGGAGGCTCAGGAGAGGTGAAAAACGGGCTTCCTGGAGGCTCTGGAAGACTGGGAATAGACCCGTTTCCAGCTTCCAGTGGGCTTCCGGAGCCTGGGGAGGTCATTTTCGCCCTCCCAAAGGCTCGAGGAAAGCCTCTGGAGCCAGGGGAGGGCAAAAAACGGGCTTCCCAGAAGTTCCAGAAGGCCAGAAACAGGCCTGTTTCCACCCTCCAGAAGGTCTCTGGAGCCCAGGGAGGCTGTTTTTGCCCTCCTGGGAGCTCAAGGAAAACCTCTGGAGCCCAGGGAGGGTGAAAATGCTGCCCCCCGCCCATGGTGCAGGAGGCTGACTAGGCCATACCCACCATGGCCATGACCACCCAGCAACCCAGGCAGAGAACCGGTTGCTAAAAAAATTTAAGCCCACCCCTGTCTAGGGGTATTTACCTTTAAAATCTGTGCCAATTAGAATACTTACCTAATTGTACGAATAATGCTCCTTGCTAAATGTTGCCTAGGGATGACTCAAAAGAGCTGTAACCCTTTAACAACTAATAATGATGCACTCAACAATACTAGATTTTTCTAATATTAACTTTAATTTAAATGTTATCTAAGTGAAGATTATGTCCCTGTATTTACCCAATGTAATTAATTAAAACCAGTTAAATAATGACACTTAATATTGGAAAGGGATCCGATAGTTCAATATTCTATGAACATTAGCTCTAAGATTTAATCTTTTGCATCTACCTTTAAAGCATGGGTGTCAAACTTGTGACATCACATTGCCATCACATGATGTTTTGTGACCTTGTTCCCCTTCATGGAGCTGGGCTGGGCATGGCCTACATGAGATGCATCGGGCCCGCGGGCCACCTGTTTGACACCCCTGCTTTAAAGCGTCAGGTGGCACACAAGTTTATATATTATTATTATGGTTTATCACACAGTCAGCCAGATGTTTAGGTTGGATTGGCATTTTGTCCACCCATCAAGTCCTTCCCAAGGACCCGGGATAGGGGCCTGAGCTATGTAGTGTTCCTGCCATTCCAAGCAGCCGTCAATGGGCCATTATCCTGTCTACAAATCAGACAGTGGTTTTTCATGTATGTCTTGATTTAATTCAGCTAGGAAGTCTGTTACTATGGGGAGGGATTTATAATTTCAGGAGGCTAGCCTTTCAAAATTTATGCATCTTTTCGTAGCAGGCCCTGGGATTAAAAAATAAAGAGCACAGCTAACAAGAATGCTTACTCCGCATCCTGCTGAAAATCCCGAACAGTAACCCCAACTACTGTGAAGAAATAAATGTGGTTTTTTAAAAATATTTTATTTATTTTTATTTATTACATTTTTATGTCGCCCAACTCCCAAAGGACTCTGGGCAGCATACAACATAGATAGCAATAGCACTCAGATTTTATATACTGCTTATCAGAGCTTTACAACACTCCCAAGCAGTTACAGAGTCAGCAAATTGCCCCCAACAATTTGGGTCCTTATTTCATAGAAAGGATGGAAGGCTGAGTCAAACTTGAGCCTGGGAATTTGATCTGACAACCTGCTAAACAAGTCAGCAGAGACTGCAGTGCTGCATTTAACCACTGCACCCCTGCATTTAACCACTGCACCACAGAGGCTGAATGTTCTGCCCCAATGCCCCATAAGTTTGGATGGGGAGAAACGGATTCAATTTCAGTCCTTCCAAGTTCCAGTGGCCGAGGTTCATTTATTGCATTTTACATTTATTTGTTTGAGACTAACGTAGTGGTAAATAATGCTGTTTTTTTCTGATAATTTTTATTTTATATTTAATGATCAAGTTGAACAATAAAAATAGAAAGCGAAATGTAAATGTAAAAGGAAGGTGTTTAAGGGTTAGGTTTGTCATGGATATGTTGTTATTTCTGATAACCCTTAATGAACTTTTGTTAATTAAGACTGAGTGATGAGGCTTTAAAAATTGTTTATAAGGAATGGGGTGTGATAGGGGATGAAGAAATGGTTAATTGTATTTTAACAGATGGTGACAAGTTGTTAAAGTTATTTATTCTTGCTGCGATGAACTGGAAGGTTTCCTTTTTTTCTGTACTTTTTTTCTTTTCCTTTCTGTATTTTTATATTTTACATTAGTTTTAGTTGTATAATATAATTTTTAATAAAATTATTATTTTTTAAAAAAGAATTTGAGTCTGGGTATGTATACCCAGGTAGTCCTCAACCTACAATGGTAATGGAGCCAGCCCTTTATGGTCGCAAGTGGTGACAACAGATAAGACAGACCTTGCTTAATGACTCCCACTCCTTATTCTCCCTGATGCCACCATCAAACGAACACAAGGGTTGTTAAGCGAGGATGGGGTACCTCATGGATGGGGGCAGCCTATTACCAAGCCAAATCCATAAAGAAGGCAGAAAAGAGGCAAAAGCTTGCAAAGCCAAAAGTAGCCCAGTAGAAGGGAAGAGCCCAGCTAGATTAGAGCATAGAGCCCACACAAGAGAGGCTTCCAAGCAAGTCTCCATGCTTGGCTAATGAAGTCACGCTTATGGCCTCTGCTCTCATTGCAAAACTCTCCTGGCTCTTGCTAGGCTTTGGAGAAATCAGCCACCTGCATGCAAAGGTGGCATCTTTAAATCCCTCCCCCCCCCACAGGTAGTCAGTCCTCAACCTACAATGGTAATGGAACCTGCCCATTATGGTTTCAAGTGTTGACAACTGTTAAGTCAGACAGCCTTGCTTAATGACCACCACTACTTCAGGATGACCTTTCCCATGCTAAACTCCTTCCCACCCACCTACACATTTCTTCAATAAAGAAAACAAAAAAGCTGGGAGGGGCAGACTTGTTGCTCTTTCTCCCCACCTCTCCCCACCCCATTAGACACTTAAACTAAATGTTCTGTTTCTACTCTCCATTTGTGACTTTTAAACTGTTGTTGGAATAGGAAGACTGGCAAATTGGAGAGAATGGCTGGAAACTACTTGGACTGTGTAGGCAATATTGAGAACTTTGGATACAAACTATCTATATTATATTTGTAATTATAAATTATATAAATATATATATAGAATATTATTACTGATATATATTAAGAAATTGGTAGAAGGAATATCTAGATAAATTTTCTATACCTCTTCACAATTGTTTAGAATAATAAGCTTATATATATAGGGTAATCAAGTTAGACCTAATTGATCTAGGGAGACTAGATAGACTGATAGATACTGATTGATAGTGATTGATTTGTGATACTTGAATTTAACAAATCATTTTTCTCCCTCTCTTCTTTTCTGTTATAATACCTGCTTCTTTAAAAATTTATCTGCTAATTAAGTTTATAAGTATGTATAATTGAATATAGATATTGAATATTAAGTGCTGATTTTTAAGGGAAAATCTATTATATAGTATAAATTAATTGCTGGAGGGATTATGGATACTAAATATTGAGTAACACTGAAAATAATTGTAAGAGGAAAGTTTATGCTCTTCTGGGAAAGTCTTTTTTGTGTATCTGAAATGTTTACATCCTCTACGGCAGCCAAATCAGGGAAAAGAAACACAGTAGTATCATCGCCAGTTATGACACAATTGACTAGGCAGAAATCAACAGAGAACATGGCGGAGAAACCAAATTTACAAACTATTCATGCCACTTTAATGGCAATGCAAGAGGCCATGGCCAGAAACCAGAAAGAACTGAAATCTGAGATGGGTGATTTAAGAGAGGATATCCGGGAGATAAGAGATAAAATGGATACTATTCAATCTGTTACCATGAAAAATGAGGAAAAGATACAGAAAATGGAAAAGAATATAGAGAAACTAGAAGAAAAAATAGAGAAAGCAGAACAACGACAGATAAATTTCAACAGAAATGCCGAAGAAGAAATTGTCCATCTTGAGATGGTCTGCGCAGCCTATTTTCTCCACTTCCAAAATGTAACTGAAGAAAAAGACGAACAACTAGGGGAGGTGATGGCCGGTATATTGGCAGAGATATTGCAGTGTGACAAACAGACAGTGATAAATAACATAGATGAAATTTATAGAGTGCATACGAATTACGCCAGGGGTCATAACCTGCCTGGGGAAGTGCATATTAGGTTTTGTAAAAAATCCTTAAGGGAAGAAATTTACAGAAGAACAAGCAAGGAGCAGGTGACTTTTAAGGAAAAGGAAATCATAACACTCAAGCAGATACCACGAAGAGTAAGGGATCAGCGGAGACAATACCAATTTTTAATAACCCAACTAAGAAAGTATAAAATTTTGTCTAGATGGCTAGTTCTTGAAGGGGTGATGATCACATGGAACGAAAAAAGAATAAGAATAGATATTTACAACAGGCACAAGAATTCCATGATGAACATTTCACTATCAGTGGGGAACAGGCAAGCAGAGAAGAGTGTGATAGCAGAAGTCAGGAAGACATCTACAAAGACAAAGAAAAAACACAGGGGAAGAAAAGGCCAGAAAGGGAGGAAGTAGAGAAGAGACAAATAAAAGAACCTAAAGAAACCAGACAAACCAGAAACACCAAACCAACGTACAAGTGATGGAAGAGGAATTGAAATTAATATCTGTTAATATAAATTGTTTAAATGCATTTAGAAAAATGGAAAAAAACTTTTACAAAACTGAAAAAAATTAAATCCAACATTATATGTCTACAAGAGACACAAATTAAAAAGCAACATGAAAAAGTTTTAATCTGTTCAAAACTTGGTGAAATGTTTACAGCTCTAGCATCTCCAAAAAAGAGGAATAGGTATGTACTGTAAGGACTATTTGAAAGGGAAAAAATATTTGAGGACAAAGAAGGCAGGATATTAATGGTGGAAATTACTCGAGATAGAAAAAAGATATTATTGATTGGGATTTACGCACCAAATAGTAACCAGCAAGAGTACTATAGAAAATTACATCCAAAAATTAGAGAAAAAGACTGCGAACATATATGCATTCTAGGTGATTATAATGTGATTGTGGACACCAAATTAGATTATAAAAGAATAAAAGAATAAAAGAATCAGGAAGAAAAAAAAGTAAATAGAAAAACATTACTGAAAACATTTGAAAAAATGACCCCAAAAATAAGATTATTTGACTTATGGAGGGAAAGAAATCCAACAGAACAAAAATACACATATTATTCGGCAAAACATGTCTCATGGTCTAGACTAGACATGGTGTGGGTAAAATCTGAACTAAAAGCAGAGATCAGGGAAGTAGATATAGGGACAAATATTTTGGCGGATCACAATCTAATTCTAATCACCTGGAAAGGAAAACAAAAAACAACATGCTGGACAATGAATTCAAAAATAATGAAAAATGAACAATTCCTAAAGGTATTAGAAAAAGAATTGAACTTCTTTTTTGAAAAATAAAAATAAAAAGAAAGAAACCTCAGCACAAAACAACTGGGATACTCTCAAAGCATATACACGTGGGATAATGATTAGTCACGTGGCAAAGGAAAGAAAAGACAACCAACAAAAACAAAATGAAATGCAAGGGAGGATCAAAGAACTAGAACAGAAACTACAGGAAGAAACTGGCAATAGAAAAATAAAAGGAGAAAGAGATTTGATTAGGCACAAATTGAACTTGATGGAACAAGAAGAAGTCGCACAAGCAATAAAAATGAAAAAACAGAATACATTTGAAAATGCGAACAAATCAGGGAGATGGCTGTCCTATAAACTTAAAAGAGAAAAGGAAAAAAGGAGAGTGGAATATTTAAAAGATGAGAGAGGAGAATTTAGATATTGGAATGAGGATAAAAAAGAGATTGCAAGAAACTTTTTTGAAAAACTGTATCAACAAGAGGAGACATCTGAAACAGCAATCCTAAATTATCTACAAACTACAAATGTACCAAAAATTTCTGAATTAGAGGAAGAACGATTAAATCAAGAAATTTCAACACAAGAAATAGAAACAGCTATAAAAAAACAGAAATTAAACAAAACTCCTGGGCCAGATGGAATTTCTGCAGAATTCTATAAAAAGATGCAAAATATATTAATACCAAAAATGCTAGTATTGAACAAAGCATTAGCACCAAATTCATGGAATGAAGCATATATAACTTTGAAAAATAAAGAAGGAACACACCCCACAGAAATACAAAACTGCAGACCAATATCATTGCTCAACTCGGACTATAAAATATTTGTGACAATTTTGGATGAAAGATTAAAAACAGTATTGGAAAAGTTTATTCATCCAGACCAAAATGGATTCCTTCCAGAAGACAACTGAAAAAAAATCTTAGAATGATCATGAATGTACTAGAATTTTATGAAAATAATCCAGGGAGAAAATTGGCATTAATATTTGTAGATGCACAAAAACCATTTGATAATGTTAATTGGAAATTTATGATGGCACAACTAAATTATATGAAATTCAGGGAAAAAATACTAAACGCTTTTCAAACGATATATTCAGATCAGAAAGCTAGAATATTGCTGAATGGGGAGGAAACCCAATTCTTTATGATAAGAAAAGGTACATGACCAAGGTTGCCTTTTATCTCCTCTTTTCATTTATTCTGACCTTGGTAATTTTGCTGAGGCAAATTAGGCAGGATTCAGAAATAAAAGGTCTTAGAAAATAGGGAAAGAGGAATATAAAGTCCAGGCCTTCACAGATGACCTGGTATTTATAGTGGAAGAACCATTAGAAATGGGATTAAAATTTATAAATAAAATTGTGAAATTTGGAAAAGTGGCAGGATTAAAAATGAATAAAGAAAAAGTGAAAGTACTAACGAAAAATATTACAAACAAACAGGAATTAAAAGTATTACCTAGATTAATATTTCTACTTCAAACAGTACCAATAATAGTAATTAAAAACTATTTTAAAGATTTAAATAAGTTAATAGCAACATTCATCTGGCAGGGGGAAAAACCAAGAATAAAATTAAAGGCAATGCAAGAAATGAAAGAGAAAGGAGGATTAGGACTAGGCATCTGCAAAGGAATGAGTAACATTAAAAAATAAAAGATTGCTGACAATTGAGGGGTATGACTTACAATTAGGATGGCACTCGTTCATCTGGAAAGACAAAAAAATACAAGGATACTTCCAAAGACACTATATTAGGAAAGCATTATTAGAGATATGGGAAAAAATAAGGAAAAAAATATACACAAAAATCCCATGCTGGCTTTCGCCAATGGGAGCTCCCTAACATATAAGGATATATTAAATGGAAGAGGGGAATTAAAATCTGAACAAGAGCTGAGTGTAGATTGGTGGATATATTTGCAAATCAAAACAAGATATAAAAAAGATAAAGAACAATATGGAATTAATATAGAACTGCAACAATTAGATAAAATCTTAACAGGAAAAAATGATAAAAAATGTTCTATAAATGTTTATTAGACCAAAAGACGGGAGATGAAATAATGAAAGAAAATGTCACAGCATGGTCCAAAAATTTTGGATATATAATAGCTATAAATAAATGGCAGGAAGCATGGGGAAAAAAACTACAAAAACTCTATGGCAACATCATACAGGGAAAACATGTACAAAATGCTGTATAGGTGGCATCTCTCTCCAGATAAACCAGCCAAAATGTTCCCCCGATTGCCAGCAAACTGCTGGAAATGGGATCACATAAAAGGTACATTTTATCATATGTGGTGGACCTGCTCTTCAGCAAAAAAGTTTTGGCAGAAAATTAGAAAATGGGTACAGGAATTGATAAACAACTAGAACTAAATCTGGAAATCTTCCTGCTAGGAATCCTACCGGTTGGTCTTAAAAAAGAATTACATCTTATATCATACATCATAACAGAGGTCAGATTGGTATATGTCCAAAATTGGAAAAATATGAGTTTACCAACAGAAAGAATTCTAACAAAGAAAATGATGGAATGTGCTGAATTAGTTAGAATGACAATGTTATTAAAGGATAAAGGGGATATGGACCACTTCAGAATTTGGGAAAAAATGGTATAAATGGTATGAGAACAGACAAAGAAATTAGAAGAAAGAAATATATTAGAGATGAGAAAATGTAAAAAGAAGAGGATAAATGCATACTTATTGTAATATTATATACCGGATAGATGTTAGCATGTCAGTAAGGAGATAAAGGAGATAAAAGACCAGTATTGATGTAAATTAAGTGTAAATAATTTTAAAGAATAAAATAATATTTTTAAAAAAATGGAGAAAAATTCACTTAACAGCTGTTTTACTTAGTAACAGAAATTTTGGGCACAATTGTGGTCATAACCTGAGGACGACTTGTAGATGGAAAATCCATGGAAAACACAATTGAAAGAACTCACAGGAAAGCGTATTTAACATAGGGCTGAAATGCAACACCTCCTTTAGGATTTTTTGTTATCCAGACATCAGTTTCACGCACTGACTAACTTTTCACACTTTGACACGTTCTTGACATTTTACCTCCACACATGAGAACTCTGGAATGAGGCTTCTGAAGAGAGGCCTTCCCTCACAAAAATTGTATCTGTGTGACTCAGAGCGTGACCATTGGGGGGAGGATCCATGCCCAGTTTGAAATCCTCACAAGCCCTTCAAGAAAAATAGCTCTAGGTACTGTATGCGTGCATAGGGAAGACATCAAGAGGGTCTTGGGATAATACAGTAATCTGCCCAGAGTTATCTTGTGGTAAGATGGGTGGTCAATAAATTTTACAAACAAACAAATAAATACATAGGTTTCCAAGGTGGTTGAAACATATTTGAATACTAGCTCAGGTGGTAGTTGGGTTGTTGGTCTGAGCTCCGAGTTTGTCAATTTGTTTGCAAATGTTTTGTCACCATTCGAGGAGACATCGTCCGTTTGCTTTGTATTGTGCTCATCTGTCAGAGCACTAGTCTTTAAATACATTTTTATGAGATGCAAATAAGCATGGATGTTGTTTGTTTAGCTACTTCTGAGTCATGGTCTGACTGTTTGATTGACTGGCTATTATTACTGAAGCATGGTCCTTGATTTTAATTACAGTTGGTGTGATGTACGGTAAATTAGTGTTGTTTGTTCAGATACTGCTGAGTCATGGTCTGGTTATGGTCCATCTGAATGGCTGGTTGTTGTTACTAAGATGTGGTCCGATTTTTTGTGAGCTGATGGGCTGTGATTTTTGTTGTTGTGCAGTGGGGTGCCTGTTGATTCATTTTTTAAAAGCCATCTTCAGGATCATGGTTTATGCAGTTCTTTCATTCTCAGTGATTGGTAGACTGGATCGATGTCCATATTTCTTGTTTATTGACATTGGTGGAAAAGCAGGCTTTGAGGAATTCTCTTTCTCTCCTTGAGTTAGCCTGGATTACAAGTTACAGGTTTTGAAGGTAGAAATATCCTATTTTGTAAAGTGCTCTGAGAAATGAAGGGAATCCATGTATGAGGTTAGTTCTTTAATATGCTTTAGGAAATATTTAAAAGCATTTACTTCAGAAGACCATTATCTTTTCCTCATATGTTGGCATTCCTTGTGTAGGTAGCTCCATTTATTCATTTGTTGGAGGAAATAGATCTCTATATTTAAAAGAGTGCAGGCATGCACAAAAGAGGCTGTGGTGCAGTCTATCTCAACTTTTATCTCATGTCTCAATGGCACATTAAGTTATACCACAATCCTGGCTTTTTTTCACCAGTAAGAATTATAAACACATTTCAGAGCAGTATGAGGGTGTTTCAGCTTCAAGGTAATTTGTTATAAAACGCAAACCATTTTATGCAATCTGGTAAAATCCACAGGAAGATAATTCAATCCAGCTGAGAAATGTGGTTCACCACAAAGTACAAGGAACTCCAGTGGGGAGTCCTTTTTTGACCCTCCTAACAAATGCCAACATTAGCTGCTAAAATTTGCTTCCTGTAAACATGCTGGATGTGATAAATGACTATAACATAAATGCAGAAAAAATGCAGATAATTGATTGGGTAATGGACATTAACAGTACGGAAGAAAGAAGGCCTGTAATTAGGAGTGATTTTTCAAAAAAACAACAACAGTTGAATGCAACTACAAGTAAAAGAAACTACAGATAGTCCTTGACTTATGACCACAATTGAACCCAAAATTTTTGTTAGTAAGCGAGACAGTTGTTAAGTGAATTTTGCCCCATTTTATGAAATTTTTGCCACAGTTGTTAAATAAGTTAAGTTAGTAACATGGTTGTTAAATGAATCTTGATTCCCCATTGACTTTGTTTGTCAGAAGGCCACAAAAGGGGATCTATATGACCCCGGGGCCTTGCAACGGTCATAAATGTGAGTCAGCTGCCAAGCGACTGAATTTTGATCACATGACTATGGGGGAATGCTGCAATGGTCATAAATGTGAAAAACCGACATAAATCTCTTTTTTCAGTGCAGTTGCAACTTCGACCAGTGACTAATGAACTATTGTAATTTGAGGTCTACCTGTATAACAATAAAGAACTATGTAATGTTGGGACTTCCGGGGGCACTTCCGGTGACACTGGACGCGGAGACCACGAGCTCTGTGGTCACCGCCCCAGGACTGCCGGTCCGAGGACCCAGAAGAGGGTCCAAGCCTATCTAGCAGATAGGCGAAGCAAAGGAGCATGGGAGGAAGGGTAGAGGGGAAACGCCGATCCCCTCCCCGCCTCCCGTGAGCTCTTACTAGGGCCGACCAGGACGGCCACAAAGATGGCGGCTAACTAGCTGGAACCCCCGGACAAGCGAGTGCTGGTGGAGTAAGGAGAAGGAAGATTGAA
>JANHGC010000146.1:0-14579 GCA_027560395.1 Boaedon fuliginosus | reverse complement strand
AGAGTCAGCTTATTGCCTCCAAACAATCTGGGTCCTCATTTCACTGACCTTAGAAAGGATGGAAGGCTGAGTCAACCTTTGAGCCTGGTGAGATGGAGGTAAAAGGTGGTACTTTTTTCCACTTCAGTAAATGAAACCTAGTCAGTTATTATGAGGTAGAGCTTGTTTTTCTGCTTCAGTGTACCAATCCTCAATTTGCTACAAGTTTTGTGCTGCCTTTTTTTTTTTTAACTAAAAACCGCCAAAGGCTGATTTTTTTCCAGCAGTGGTCTAAAAAGTTACCAGAATTAAAGTATGGAAGGGTGAATCTGACTGGGTAAGAAATGAAAGGCTGGGAGCTTGATTCTTGTCAAGATTGCCAAGAAGAATGTGTGTGTAATAAGAACTCAACATTTTGACCTGCTGGGTGGGAAATTTAGCAAGCTTTGGAAAGTCACATTTCAGAGGAAGAGTTTGGAGAGCAACATGTCCGTTACTTTAAGAACTATATTTCAAGGATTTACCAATAAGACAGAATAACAACACTTCTTAAAAAGACAAATTGAATTCTCATTTTTCTGAACTGCTTTTTAAGTGGCCACTTGCAGACCCCCCCCCCTTTTTTTTAGCAGCTTGATTCCCCCAAAAGAAGCATTACATATTGTGGATGCAATTGTTTATACATGGACAAAGGCAACTAGTTATTTTATTTTTTTAAAAAAGTTAAAATATTGTATTAGGGTGATGGCGGTTAGCCTGCTTTTCTACTTAGCTGTTCAAGTACTGAGCAGTTTTGATGGACATTTGTTGCTGGTGGTAGACCATCTTATCTCTTTTGATGATCAGCTATCTTTGTCAACAAATTTCTAGGACACTATAGATCAGAGATGAAGAACTCTATAGACCACAGGCAAAATGGAGCTCATAGGGACATTTCATCCAGCTTCCAGCAAAGCTCCTTCTCCATAGGTCCCTTCCTCTCATGTCATTGGCAGCTTCCTAAGTGTTCTTTGCTTCCATCTTGTTCTTTCCCTTTTGTAAAAAAAAAAGGTGTGGGATAGAGGCAAAGCCAGCTATGACTGACCCCCACAACTATTTCTGCAGGAGTGATCAATTCCTCGTTATTCCTCCTAACGGGAATGTTGAAACACAACTGAAGTGACTAAGATTTCTGGAAACTGCTTTATCTTTTTCCTGACTGTATTTTAGGGAAATCCAAGATTTCATAGTAGGCAAATCCAGGATCCAGGGGTGAGAGTTGAGAGTGATCTTGCACCAGTTCCAAAATCAGTCAAGAAATTAAAAGAAGCACATATTCAGGGTAATGAGATCCCAGGAGGAAAATTATTTGCCAAGAAAAATCTGACTCCCAAATCATTCTTTGCAGTCTTGACTCAGGCATGTTTTTTTTTTATTTCAAGGAGCTCCACTGAACTTTTATGTTCCACTCACTTGGTCTTTTAGCATATGTGAGGGCTGGGGATCTTTTCCTAATCCTGCTCTAAGTCAGATGAACATCCTGCTGCTGGACCTCTATGATAGAGACTGATTGCTGTCTTTTAGTCCAAAGCTCCAGCTGTCCCACTTTGGGAATCAGTCAATGTAGAATTCATCCAGCCTAGAACTAAGGATAAATTTGCTGACAGTGAGAACATTAATCAGTGAAACGACTTGCCTCCAGAAGTTGTAGATGCTCCAACACTGGAGGTTTTAAAAAAGAGATTGGACACCATTTGTCTGAAATAGTATAGGATCTTCTGCTTAAGGGTTGGACCCAGTTAGTAGTTGGATGAAAGATGACCAAGCGATTAAGACTGTAGGTCTAAACTAGCCAGAAAATAGGGGATGGGGGAACTTTTGCAAAAAAAAACCCGTCAGACCCCTTTCATATTGTTGCCAAGTGAACACCATGGACAAGTCCAGGGAGTCTCTATTTTTACAACAGCTATTCACAGTTCTGATTTTTAGCTGCCGATGTAACCATACCTCCATCTGATGGAGAGTTAAGGTAGGTGCCTTCCTCGGAGGAACTATGGGGAAGGATATAATTCAACTGAACATAAATTGGTTTTATTTGCAGATGATAGTCTGCTGTTTATTTCTAAAAGTACCATGTTCCAACTGGGACAAAAGTAAATAGAATGTTTACTTTTAGGGAAGTAAAAAGTTTAGGTTTTAGGGAAGGGATCAGTAGCATGCCCATCTCTACTTACTTTAGAGAAAGGCAGTCCTGCAGATAACCTATGCCAAGTAGAGATTTAATTATGTTGGAAGACTACACAGATGCCTGGAAAGCCTCTATCTCTTCTGCCTTCTTCCACTTCCAGAAGCAAAAACACCCAGAATCCACATGTTTGAAACAATTACTACTTTCAATGAAACATCCCTGTTCCCCCTACCTGAAGATGTTGTTTGGGATTGCACTGTCCTCATTTCCATCTAAGTATACCAGCCATCAGCAGCTTTTTGGACAGCCCTTATGGGAGAAACCTGGGCCTGACAATATGATCAGTGGGAGTGACCCCATTGTTCATTTAGATCAAGGACTTAGTTGTAATGGGCATCTGGTTCAGCTTTTCCATCTGAGTTAGGAGTGGCAGTAGTAGCACTCAAAACAAGCCCTGTCAAACAGAGCTGCTTGAACAGCCATATACTTCTTTATCTCACCCAAAGCCTCTGATTTGCTTTCTTCATCCCTGCAGGAATTTCTGTGAAGGAAAGCACCCTTTGATTAAAACTATTCAGTATCTTAATTTGAGCTGTGGTAGTATTTAGCAGCTGTGGCTAAAAGTGGAGCCAGGATCACAATGAAATATCTGTTTCCATTTCATCGGGCAAGGGCAATTTCTCAAGAGTACAAAAGATCAATTGTATGGAAAGAATCTATGAAAGGCAATCAGGCTAAAAATAAACATATTGTATTTGAATTTAGACTTCTGTGACCCTGAATTTCTAGGCTAAAGATGGAAGCAGAGCTTATGTAAATAGGAGAAAACCAGGGCAAATGATGAATCAGGCGGACTCTGGATTTTTTCCCTCTGCTGCCAAACTCAAAAGTTAAATTTTGTTCATGGCTAAATATCAGGGAAGGACTAGGTGACTCCTCTCTTTATAGTGAAAGCCAGTACTGTGGCAAGAACTGTTCTATTTTTTAAAATGATTTCTGTTCAATCAGGTAGAAGATAAACAATTTTTCACTTTAAAAAAAAGAACATTCTTGTTTTTTATTTTTATCCCACCCTTTTATTATTTTCAATAAACAACTCAAGCTGGCATGCCTGATATTCCTTTCTCCTCCTATTTTCCCCACATAACACAACCCTATTGGGCCAGGAGTAAATGGCCCAAAGTCACCGAGCCAGCTTTTACACCTAAGACAGGATTAGAACTCACAGTCTCCCACTTTGTAGTTTGGTGCCAGTAGTGTCAAACTCAATTTCATTGAAGGCTGCATCAGCGTTGTGTTTGACCTTGGGGTGCCGGAGTAGGTATGGCCAGCTTGATGTCATTCATGTCCGAGGTGCCAGTGGTGGCCTGAGTGCTCTGCTAGCCAACATAGGCTCCTGAGTTTTGGCTGCGATGGCCTCCTGCAACCCTCTGCCAATGAAAATGGAGCTCCATTTTCACTGGCAGAGGCACCACAGGCCAGTCCATTGCTGTTTCCAGGGTGGCCTCGCAGGCTGGATCTATCCCCCCCCCCGGGCCTTGAGTTTGACATCCTGCACTAGACCAATTGGTTTATAGATGGAGTCTTGGGTATTTGCATTTATCTTACTTCCAAGGTTGAGGAAGGGTGTGTTGCTGTATGTCTGCCTGCCTTTCATCCTTAACTATCTCTGCAGCAGCTTACAGTTTCTCAGTCTTATCAATTAAATCTTGGGTGAAGTCCTCATGAAAAAATATCTTCTCTGGCATATTTTCAAACTGGGGAGCAAAGCATCAGGGAGCCTTCTGAATGAGGCACAGAGTTGAGACAGAAAACAAAAGCAATAGTGTTATGTGGCAACTGACATCACTAAAGAAAAATGCACAAAAGGAAATGTGACAAGAATGTTGGAATTCTAAAGCTTTCTGGGAATGAGGTAGAAAAACAGCAGCTTGTGCATAGGAAAAAGTTTCAGGAACTGATAAATATGCTGTAAGATCAAACCATGTAAATTAATGTTTAATGTGACATTAATCCATTAATTAGTTAATATGACCCATTGAATAACCAGCATCAAGGACATTGTAACCAATTATAACCAATCCTTAGTAAATACTCTCCCACTTGTCCAATGTATTCAAAGCAATGTGTTTGTTCTATCCATCTATTCTATGAACTGATACTTTAAAAAAAACCCTTCTACTGATTTATCAGGATATGACATGTAAATAACATATCAAGATATAACAGAGGTCATGTAAATAAATAATAATGATTTAATTGACTTTGTAAGCATAGTAGGGGAATCGTGTTCATCTATGATAGCTAAAAAAGTCTGGTAGCATTTTTCAGACTAACAAGTTCTATTAAAATAAAGAGTCTGTTGCAGTGTAAGTCAACACAATGGAAGTAGGATATTTAGAATATTGTCAAGATAATAACAGCCTTGAGTCAAGCTCGGCTCCTGATGGTTTCTTAGAAAAGCAATGACAGAAGTGATTCATCCTTGCTGCCTTTTGCTTTCCTTTTCTTTAGTTTGCAGCCCTGGGATCTGTGGATAGCCTCCCATTCATCCAAGTACAAGCAGATCAGCTGCTGCTGAGCTTTATTTTGAGATGACCATTTAGGTTGGTTAAAAGCTGCCACTTACAGAGTGCTTAAGCATTGTGTAAACAGCCTGCATGAGAATAAGTGATCCTCTGAGAATATCAGCGTAGTATATTAGATTATTATTATTGATTAAAGTTTGCCTGGGATTGTGTGTTACTAGTCAATTACATCTGCTTGTTTGGGTTATTATTCTTATTATTCTTGCAGACCTCCATTTTTGCTGGAAGTCTAATTAAAGAGAGCAAGAGAAAGATCTACTCCTGATTTGTATGCCTTGGACAGAGATGTTCACAGGGTGTGATCAAGAAAGTTGACATGACAGCCGTGACAGTGTGATTGAAGCACCACCTTTATCAGACTATATCCTATGGACATTCCAGGTCTTGAAGCAGTGGAAAAGACACAATGAATAACTTGTTGAACATAAGAGAGAAGTTATAGTTTAGTTGCACACTTGCACTCCTTTAAATGAGGAAGAACATCCAGTGAGAGAAAAATCTTTTCCGGCCTGGGTTATATACAGAGGGGTATTCATAATGAGCATTCTGTGAGCTCCCAGTTTCGTTGAAAGCATGAGAAGAAAAAACAAACAGTGAAGCAAGTGTTCACAATGAAGCAATTCTTCTAGCTGATTCACACGTACCTGAGACGTAGTCTAGCAGCAGCTTCATGTGGTGTTTCAGTCAGCTGACAATGAATCAGTGACTCAGTGACTCAGTGACATGAGTGAAATTATAATGATATGATTGTAAATCCATGAGTAGGAATGAGATACTTTTGAACAGGAGATGGATTGATCAGCCTTTATAAGCTGGCCATATTGAATTTTGAGGGGGGTGGGTGGACTTTTGTACAGTTCCAGTGCACACCATGATTTATTTTCTACCAGGGATGATGAGGAAAATATTCAATGTCACATATTATACAGAAACTGACTTCAGCAGCTGGCTGTTGTTACACCCTTTTAAATCAACCCTGTGTAGGCTGGATTTTTGGAAGGATTTTGGCAGTGCCTTCTTCCTCAGGTCGAGAGTGAGTGACAGTACTAAACTCCAGTATCTCAATGCCTTCATCACTACAGGACACCACACCTGATCCTGTCAAATTAGCTGGTTACAGAACTGACATCCGCACTGACTCTTTTCCATTATTGCTTCTGCTCAGTCAAGCCTCCTTTCAAGGTTAATTTTAAGGTGTTTTCACTTTTAGTTATAGAACCGGGGTTTTGATATCAGCAAAACAGTCGCTTTGCAGCCTGTTTGGAAACATGGAGTAGAACAACCTGTTACCTGACAGGAATCTCTCCAAGAAGTCTGGCAAGCTTTATGAAATTTACTCAGTGCAGTATATATATAGCTTGGGTTTCACCACTTGAGACACTCTTCTCAGTTTCTGTGGGAATGTAAACTTTGCATAGACTACCATCTCTGATCTTATGCCTTGCTTTGCCATTCTGCCTCAAGTTGTCATAATTTACACATCCCTGTGATCAAGGTGGAGGTGGGATTTAGAGATTAAATTTGAGAAGGACGTGTGTTTCACTGTCCTGCTTATGACTCCGTTGAAAGCCAACATGAACCCAGTGCTCTCAGTTTATAGATTCTGACTTGAGTTGAAAGTATTTTGATTGCACCTCTTTTTCTATAGCAGCCATCCCTGAAGAATTACTCTCCATATGGTAAAAATTCTGACATGACCTGATGCCTGAAACTCAGAGGACATTTTTATTACTGTGGCCTGTTTCCTAGCTTCTCATAGACTTTTATCAGAGTCCAGAAACAATCTTTCATAGCCACAATAACTACCTTCTTGGCTATCTCTTTCCTCCCCAAAACTGGAGAGAACAAAAGCTTTTTTTTCCATAGAGATGGAGCGGTGGTGTGATCTCCTTTGGCTACATGTTAAAGTCAGTAGCTCTATTCGGGGAGATCTGGCTTAAGAAAGACAGGTGTAAATTGTGTGGGGAGCAGCTGCCAATCTGCACTTCTAAATGCAATGCAAGAGGTTGCTTCTTCGTTCTTCCCTGTCTAAATCAGGCTTCATGGCAAGATTCCGTGTGTCCATTTTGAGCTCTTTACTATCTGAGTTAGGGGAAATTTCAAAAAGGGCCTGAGCCCTTACTTTGGTGCAAAGAGTGCAGGACATATACAAGTTCCCATTGTTAACATCTCCTTTATTGCAATAGGTTTGCAGGAATTTCTGAGATTTGGTTTGGCAGATAACTTCCCTAATGCAGAGATGACAAGCAGGGGACATACTGCCAGTCAAAATTGTCTGTCTGATTTTATTACAGATTCTGATTTCCCATTCCTTTGGCCTGCATTGTGCCACAGCTTGCTGTGTCTAAAAATGGAATGGATTGAAAAAAATACCCAAACAGGATTCTGAATAAAGTCTTACCTTAATTCCAGACTCATATGTTGGGCAAGTTCCAGCTCAGTTCTCTGACAGGAAGTAGCAGGGAAAAACAAGAAATAGTTACAGTGAAGACAATTAACCAGTGGAACAGCTTGCTTTCAGGAGTTGTGGATGTTTTGTCAATGGGGTTTTTTTAAGGAAAAGACTGGACAGTCACTTGTCTGAAATGGTATAGGGTCTCCTGCTTAAGCAGGGGGCTAGACTAAAAGACCTCCAATGTCCCTTCCAGCTCTATTCTGATTGAACATACATGTTGTGTATGTGTGTAAATGTATGCATGTGTACCTACCCTGTTTCCCTGAAAATACGACCTCCCCTGAAAGTAAGACCGAGCTTGATTTTTACACGTGTGCCCAATCTACGTGTGCCCCTAACTAATAGGTTAGTGGATGACATCCCCTGAAAATAAGACCAGGTGCCTTTTTTGGTGACAAAAAAGAAGTAAGACAGGGGAAACACGGTACATGTTTAATCACACCTCCCACATCCTGACCCATTCCCCTTTCTACTAATTCCCACGATCCTTGGGCCATTCCATCCTGAAACTTTGTTATGGCAGCAATACAAATGGAACTGGATGGCATTTTAAAGAGTAGGGCTGGTCACGTGCTACAGGCTTTTAGCCAGGCTGCGCTGTCACTGGGCCTATTGACAACATATGGGCATTGTGGCAGTGAAGAATTTTAGCTTGAGGAAACTGCTAAGAGCTGCTCCCCAGGCGCACCCCCCCATTCAATTTTCTGGCTTTATCATTAATTAACTTGAAGCTGCCGTTTCTGAGAGAATACACAAAATAGGCAAGATCTCCAAACTGAAGGGTGGGAAGAATCTTGCCTACAGCTTTAGAAGAAAAATGAAATCTACGGAAAGCCGGTTACATCAGGTTCATTAGAGCTGGTGGGAAAAATAGTGAGGCTGGCTACCAGCCATATTTTCTGGTTTAAAATGGGTGCCGCAGTTTGTACAGGCTTTAAGTGACAGTTACTCAGAGCTGAGTTCACTGGATTTAAAAAAAAATGCATTTATATTTCTAATGAAATGTAACAAACATCTCACCCCACCCCACCCCACCACTGCTTCTGATGCACCCTTCTTTCTTCTCCTCTTCCAGCCTAAAGTGAAACTTTTGACAATGGGAAATTCTTGGTTTTGCTTTTTTGCTATTTTGGCTTCATTCGAAGTGATAATTTATTTGTCCATCCATCCATCCTTCCATCTTTATTACTTTATAGATAACGTCAGCATTTTCCAGAGCTATTTCTTTGCTTTGAAGCATGGCCACTTGAGTTCAGACATAAAAGAGAAGTGTGCAATTTCCTGTGACAGGTGAAATGCAAATTTATATACCCTATGGGGAAGAAGCAAGAATGAAGGCTGGTAGGGCTTTTTAAAACGCTTTAACTGAAGGCCTGAGGAAAGAGGCACTCAGACCCTTCAAGAGAGGAAATTGGGTAGCAGTCAGTAATAAAGACTATTTTGTTTGCTACTCCAAAACCTAATCCAACAGTTTAAAAGATGGATTCTGTAAACACAAAGATTACTTGTTTGTCTGATTCAGGTCATTTGATGCTCCCTGCAAAGCCAAACTGAATACAGTACTGAGCATTGCAGTTAAAAGTTAATAACTTCATTCAGTCAACATACAGATTCCTAAAAGCGCTAAGCTCAGCAATGGAAAGAATTTCTTCTTGCTGAAATTAAGATACCATAAATGTTTTTTCATGCCTTAACACGTTTCAGCTCTAAAAGTTAAATTCAGTGCTTCTAAAATGGGATTCTGGAACCATTTAGCTACAAAATGGACTATCTGGCGAAGAATGGATTTAACAAGAAACTTGTACCACTTTAGAGTATACTAAATAGCTTTATAACAACATGTGTAGATACCTTAAATGCTCAGAAGTATGGGAGAAACCATAGAACCAGCAATAATTAATCTGGTGTGAGGGCACATTAATCGTATCCTTAATTTAGACATGATATAGAAATTCCGATCTATTTACATGGATTTTTTTTTTACATTTCCACTTTCTGATAATCAGATTATTCCCCCTTCCCCCGCCCAGCTACTTTAGGTTCCTCTTGGATAAAATATGTAGTTCTATCGTGCCCACAGAGTGCTTGAATTTTTCCCCTGTAAGAAAAATAGAAGTTGCAATGTGGGAAACTGACTGAAATTGCAGAGGTTGTGATCTCCTCAAAATAGATTTTACATATTTATGAATATTTGAATCCTTAATGTACCTGATTTTTATTCATAGTTAGCTAATTTGGCTGAAAAGTAATTTAGATTCTACTAGGGAAATAATAAAAACTTGTGATGACACAGATGTGGGTCTTTTTACAAAAGCATAGTTTAATCTTTGGTTTTGGTTCTTCAATCTTTTCCTCCTTTCCTTTCCTTTCCTTTCCTTTCCCCTTTTTCCCAAATAATTTTGGGAAAGGAATTCCTTTCCTTTCACCTTCCTCCTTGCTTAAATGGCTGAAATACTTTGCTTGATCCTGGATGCTTCGCTCCCCTAGGTACACAGGATCCTGGAGATATGGGTGGATGTCCCTGAAGAAAATACACAATCTCACCTAATTAATCAGATGATAGCCCAATTAGAGAAGTGATTCATCAAATCTAGATAATACTTGATGATTAGGTACCCATCTGCAAAGACCAGTATCTTATTGAACTACTGTCAGGATAATCTCATATCTTGTAGGAGGGGACAATTGAATTCTATGGGTGCCAAACCTGAAAGGGTTTTTTCTCCCCAGGAAGATTTAGGACACATTCAGACAGTTGATTGAACTCTATTTCCTCCAGGTAGAGAGGTAGCACAAAATTATGCCTGCAAGAATTGTTCAATAACCTATTTGTATTTGATTATAACTTCCTACCATTATTACTTGGCAATAAGCTATACTGTAGTACTATCCATTGGGACCGTGATAAGAAGCAAGAATTGGTGTATTTCCGGTTGTCAGGAAAATGGTCCACCAATCCCTTTCTTTAAAGTGGGGTGGTGCTGGAGCTGAGACAAGTTTTCTAAGGAGCCCTAGTTTTCCCATCTATTAGAGGCTTGAGGTGGATGGGGCTTCCCCACAGTGGGAGAAGCCGCTCTCCAATCCGTCACTTCATATTTTTCCCTTCTATTGTTCACCTTCAGATTATTTCTTCTGCTTTTTTACTCTCATATCTTCCACTTGCTTCTCTGTCACTCACTTTCTTTCCAGAACTTGCTCTACGGCTCTTGCTGTTCTCTCACCCTTTTATCTCTTGCTGTACTCTTTGGCTCTTGCTGACCTTTGATCTCTCATTCTTGCCATGTTTTGCTCTAAAACCAGCAGTATGGTGTGTGTGTGTGTGAGAGAGAGAGAGACTAGCAGGCGGGCTCCCTGCTTCCACTAGCCAATTTTGCTGTGCTGCCTGTTGGGGCATCTATGTTCCTCCAACCCCCTGACCTTTACACATGTCTAGCAATCTTGCATAAGATCACAGAATAAGGTATATGAAATGCTTGACTAGTGCTTTGCAAACTAATACTTAGCCACTTATATGGGCACTTGATCTCTTGTGCTGGCACTTAGGCACCGCATACTGGGCATGAGAAAAGATGTAACTTTAAACATCAGCTACACAAAAACTTAGGTGGACTCTGCTATGTGGTGGGGCTGATGAGGGCTGCATAACCAGGATGCGTCTGCCAACATCAGCAAGCTAATATTAGGGGAATATGTCCCTGTACCCTATGATTAGCTCTGTTCCTTGCTGGATTTCCTAAGTGGTGCAGATGATTGATTTTAGAAACAAACTCTTCCAACCACTATTTTAGACTTCATTTGCCTGCTTTAATAAAGGCAGGTTCAAAGGATGGATGGCCTAGAGGCCCCCAAGACATTTTGCACCTATTGCCAAACACTTAAGAGATAATAACCATGTTCATATATTATCCACTTAAGGAACTCCTCCATGTAAGTAACTTGCTCCAAACAACATCTTTTGTCTTAAAAGTTATTGAATCTGATTCTATGCAAGCTTCCCAGACAGAAATATTTCTATTGGTATCAGATGCTTTTGATCCATCAGATTTTTTTCCACTGACAGAACTAGAGAGGTGATTACTTTGCTTATCTTCTCTCCCCTTAAGGATTTAGAAAATCTGTTTGGAAAATTTTGACATCTCTCCAGGAAGTATGGGTTGGGGAGGGCTTGGGGAACTGCAAAGGGAAGCAGGAACAAAGATCACCTCTTTTCTTCCAGTGGAAATTTCCTGAGCAGACCTTTGCTAGGTTAGCCTTTTAAAGAGAAAAGGAATTGCACTCAACACATTATATACATTCAGCTGAAGAAAACTGCACGCAGCTGAATAATTTTGGACTTTTTGGCTTTAAAACTTCTGTGAAATCATTTTTGGTCCCTCAGCATAATTTCATTGATTTGTCTTTTTTTTTTCATATCAAAAAACTGTCCAAAGAGTTTGACACACATAATTTCTCAAATATATGATATAAACCCATACTAAACAAACTTGCTTAGCACAAGGTGACAGACAAGCTGTGGTTATCTGTAACGAATTGCAAATATGTTCATGGCATTTGTGTGTTAACATCGCATACATACTGGCATTTTTTCTATGTCACCGAAGATGCTCGTACAAGTCAAGCACACTGCTACAGGAAACGGGAAGTAGAAAGTCAAGATTGGAAGTGGACAAAATAATAATTAAATATTACACAAAGAAAAAGACTTTAAAAAGTTTATTTGTCCAATACAAGTTAAGCAGAAAGCACACCAAAGAATAGTTAGGAGATACATTTTCTAGATACCCTCACAAAACTTATACTTATTGGAGTTTTCACATACATAGTTCAATGTATTCTTTGCACAAGAAACATCCACTTAACTGTTGGAAAGGTGGCAGGGTTTTAAACAAGGAGCAGCGTGCCCCCAACAAGGCACCAGCCTGCCACCACTGCCCAAGTGTTCTTCAGCTCCTCCCCTGTTTTTCATTTGCCCCTACTTTTCTCCTTTTAGCAAGAAGCAGCTGCTAGAGGAATTCAAGGCACTCATCCCATTTCTGTCAGCCTGGGGAACTTCTTAGAGAAGAACAATGCAATACAACATGACTGTTACTGAAGGTTTAGCATATCCTGGATTGAAACTGTGAAATAAGCTAACAGGAAATAGCAAGACCTGCATGCTCCAGTTTGAGACGTATCTGTATTGACTTGTTCTACCAACATACCAGAAAATGAAAGCTACTGCATGAAAAGAGAAGCCGGGTTGTAGAAGCTCTTTTTGAGTTCTTTTAGCCCAGTATGGATTAGTGTTAGTTTACCAGTCTTTTTCTGAACCGATTGACATACATCTGTCACATAACAATGATCTTTGCTCAAAAGAGGTTTCAGCAAAAATTCACAGTGTAATAATTTCCCCTTAACAAAGAGAGAGAGAGAATTGGAACTTCCCTCTTAACTGGTAGCTTATATAATGCATTGTCAATAAAATATGTTAGTTAAAAAAATAGATACCCACAGTTAACACTCTTGCTTTTGAAATAAGGGATGGTTCACATTAACACTCAAGGTTTCCCTCATAATACCTTCTAGATTTAAAACATTTGATATTGCACTGTTATATTATCCATCAGCTATCAATTTGCATTCCAGAGACTTATGAAACTGTAAAAAAGTAAACAGCCATTTTGTGCAGTCTTCAGCATTGCATCCGAGTAGTTGGAATTTGCAAAACCTTCATTACAACTACAGTAGCCTAAGCACAGTGGAATTTCTGCCCAGCTGCCTTCCTTATACAGTACAGTGACTGATTGTCCAGTCTTCATCCTTCACACTTTGAGTTTCCTCTTCTGCTCAAAGTAGGCATCAAATCTGGAGAGTGCATAGTCCTAGGTAGGGGGAGGGGGAAATATTACAGTTGAAAAGACTGAAGCTCCTACAATGTGTCCCAATTTCAGAGAACAAGCCCTACACTAGTATTTCATGCAGACCTATTTATATGACGGCATTTGGTTCTCTTTTACAAATAAGTGTGAGCATTCTAAGTGATGTGAAGAAATCACTTAGCATCTCTTAGGATGGGAATGCAATACTTTTTCAGGTATCAATTCTTATTTAATGATCCTTGCTGCATCCTGGGTTTAAAATTGAATTTGTGTGCCCAGTATGTATAAATTAGTTGTTGAAAATAAGTTAAAAGGACAAGCTAAGAACAATCAAAATGATACAGTTAACTGATGTTTACTGTACTATCATTAAAGCCGTCTAAGCCAAGTTGCTGGTGATAGCAAGTGCCATGGCTTTTTAATGACAAGGTGACCGTTCATTAAATGCTTGATGAGACAAACGCTTACTCACAATTGTTAATGACTGATTTTCAGAGAAATTAAATGCTGAAAACATAGGGTTTTGGAGGTGATTTAGATCAGTCTGAAACAAGTAGGGAGCCTGGACTCTTCAGATGTTACAAAGCTAATTCCTAGCATTCCTCATCATTAGTCATGCTGAAGGGGCTTAGAAGTTCTGCAAAACCTACAAAGCTCCTATTTCCCAACTCTTTCTTACACAGGCATAAACACTTGGTTGTGAAGGATGCAGATGCTTAAAAATGAGAGGTTTTTTAAAAGGCATACCATGTATCCAAACTCAATAGATGATATCTTTGCCTGTATAATGGACCACAGACCCCAGAAGAAATGAGATGCAAGAGCAAACCTGTCAAAGAAAAACACAATACTGTCACAGTATGTTTTGGTACCAAATACAGAAGCACCCTTGCTTCTCTTGACTAGACTATAAAAGGGACTCATCGCCTCTCCTGGCAGGACACATGATGTGGGATGGTGGAAACCCATTCCTGGAGGGCTACACGTTATCTTCTCTAACCTAACACATGTAATAGAAACAGGCTGCTCATGTTCTGAAAAGAGAAAGAAGATGGTTTCTCTCCAATAGACCTTTGGGCATGAACAGCTTTATAGAGAAGATAACTCTCAGATATCCTGGCCTCTTTACTAATTTGAAAGGCTATTTTAGGTGGTCCCTAAATTTACATAGTGAAACTTATAAAAGTGGGTGTTATCAGCCACAAGCACCCATATAATTTATCTGAGAGATTGTGTCTTCCCATCATTCATGAAATTTATTTGCCACCCCATCCCATGTCAAATGACTCTGAGTGGCTTAAAGGATAAATATATTAAGAAACATTAAAATAATCACGTATAAGATAACAAAGCAGAGAAAAGTCTGTTTTCCTACTTTTATATCTTTCCAAATACCCCAGTTAACCTGCTATTTCTTGGAGGGGGGTGTTATTTATTTCAACTTATTTATTTATTTTTATTTTATTTATTTTATTGAATTTATACCCCGCCTCATTTCCCCTGTTAGGGGGAACTCTAGGCGGCTTACAACA
>JANHGC010000143.1:83199-94316 GCA_027560395.1 Boaedon fuliginosus | reverse complement strand
GTTATTATTAATGAGCTACATCTGGAAAAGAGCAATATTAATTGTAGAAATAGAACACTGATGATAAAAACAGAGAACAAGATTTTCTTTCTTTCTTTTTTTGATTCAGATTTTATCTACATCTATATAAAAATGTGTGTGTGTGTGTGTGTGTGTGTGTGTGTGTCAGAATAATTCTGGAACCCCTTGAGCAATTTCAACCAAACTTGGTACACAGATGACTTACTTTCTGGAAACAAACACTGTGGGGATAAGACGCCTCTAACATCCCTCAGGGTGTGTGTTCTGATCGTTTGGGAGGGGTGTTCTGTGAAGATACAGCTTACAGCCCAGTGGGGTTGCCATGGTAATGGCTTCACAGTACTCCACAAGGGGGTGTTTGTAACGAGGCCTGCCTGCACCACTATGAGACTGACATGACATACGTCACGCAGAGACAACATTTCTTGACACTTCTGGGAGCACAGGGAAAACATTTTTAACTAATTTAATTGTCGCTGAAATCAGGGCTCAGGGAGAAGCTGCTCTTGCCATCGCCTCTTCAGGAATTGCAGAGAGATTAATGGAAGGAGGGAGGACAGCCCATTCCGCACTTATGTTGCCACTTCACATTGCCATTCCTGTCTACTACAAGATTGGGATAAATAAATATCCGGGCAACGCCAGGTTATTGCCTAGTTTTATTAAAAAAAGATTAAAATACAAAACTCCAAAGAAATTAAAGAAAAACAAACAAAAACACAAAAAAGTAAAACATTTTAAAAATGCATTGAAAAAGAAAGAAAAAAACTAACACTACTAATTAGCTGAATACTGATTAATACATTATTACATTAGATAATTTAGATTTTTTCAATAAATTAAGGAAAAAATGGAGCTGCCTTTCTTATAACTTGCCAATGTATCCCCCAAATAAACTTTGCATTTTTCATAACCTGTCGCCTTACGATGATGATGACTATTATTATTATTATTCTTACTATTTTGAGAGGAGGACTCAAAAACGTATTCACAATATGTTACAATCTGGTAACCCCCAAAGAAAAATAACCTCACATTTTACATGACAGTGTATCACTTTATAGTGTAATACTACCAGGTGGACCTGTGGCTCATATAATTTACAGTTGGCTTAGAAATCCATACACGTGATAAAAATCTAGGAATCTTGAATTTAGGAATTTGGAGATGGAGCCACTAAGTCTAGACAAGCTGTTGCAAAGTTGCCCCAGTTAAGTATTGTCACTTTATAAGTCCCGAGTCCTATGTCAGCCATTATACACTTCATGACTCACAAAGAAAACCTCTGTAAAACCTGAAGAACTAGCTTTGCGATATTGTGTGAATATGTGCATCACATCAGGTGCAACTTCTCTGGAAATACTCTCATTACCATTTCCAGATGATGTTCCTTCTCTATCTGAGGTTGGGTCCATCCTGTCTTTTTCAGAAACCAGCGAATCGACCTTGTGAAGAGTATAAACAGAAGATGTTAATGCAAATTGATGCTCCCACCACCTTTACAGAATAATAAAATAACAGAGTTGGAAGGGATCCTAGAGGTCTTCTACTCCAACCCCCCCCCGGTTCAGCCAGGAAACCTTATACTATTTCAGACAAATGGTTGTTCAATCTCTTCTTTAAAATTTCCAGTATTGGAGCATCTGCAACTTTCAGAGATGAATTATTTCACTCATTGTTTTGTCAGGAAATTTCTCCTTAGTTTTAGGTCAAGGATGTCCCAATCGTGGTGTCAAGGCGGCGTCACATGATGTATTGGGACTTTATTCCCCTTCGCTAAATTGGGGGGGGGCAGCATGTGATGCACCCGGGCTGCAGGCCACGAGTTTGACACCCCTGTTCTAGGTTGTGTCTGTCCTTGATTAGTTTCCATCCATTGTTTTTTAGCCTGCCCTCAGGTACATTAGAGAATAAGTTGATGTATGACATAGATATTGGAATACTGCTATCATGTCACTCGTAGTCCTTCTTTTAATTAAATAGACACTCCCAATTCCAGCAACTGTTCTTTATGTTTTAGCCTCCAGTCCTCTAATCATCTTTGTTGCTCTTCTCTGTACTCTTTCCAGTCTCAACATCTTTTTTACACTGTGATGACCAAAACTGAATTCAGTATTCCAAGTGAGATCTTACCAAGGCACTATAGAGTGGTATTATCACTTCACATGATCTTGATTCTATCCCGCTCTATTAATGCAGACTAGGACAGCTTTTTTTTTGGCAGCTGCAGCACACAGCTGGCTCATATTTAAGTGATAGTCCACTAGGACTGCAAGATCCTCTCACAATTACTACTATTAAGCCAGGTACCCACTATCCTATACCTTTGCATTTTTTTCTTGTCTAAATGTTGTTTTTTCACCATTGAATTTCTATTTTTTATATATATATATTATTTTTAATGTAATAATTCCATCTTTGGTTGAACAGTGGGTTGTCTGGATACAAATATCTTTGTTAACAATAATCAAAATTTGCAACATCATCCATTACATTGATATTAATTCTACAATATTAATAGTAATATTCCACATATTAATTCGACAATATTCAAATAGTGATATTCAACATACCAATCATAATATTTACCTATCTCTTCTAACATATCTTCTTTATTTTGTTTCCCTGTTTCTAACTTCCATTTTTATTATTTTAATCATTGATAAAATAGATCCCATATCATTTAGTATTCACTTTTCTCTTTCTCCTTAATTGCCAACAATCTGTTCATTTCTGCACATTCTAGTATTTTCCTAATCATATTCTCATCTGTATGTATCTCTTCATTCTTCCAACTTTGTGCAAATACAATTCTAGCAGCAGTTAATACATGAATAACTAAATATCCTTACTGTATTTTTCGGGTAGAACCCCCAATAGAAATATTTCTGGTTTTAAATCCATATGCTGTTTTATCATTTTTTCCCCAACCACATTTGTATCTTTGTCCAATATCTTTTTGCTTTTGGGCAAGTCCATCACATATGATAATATGGCCTAGGTATCTGGTGGCACTTCCAGCATTTAGCTGATTTATCTTTAAACATCTTTGCCAATCTCGCTGCTGCAAAATGCCATCTATAAACATCTTATACAAATTTTCTTTGTATACAGTTGCCCTTGTTAATTTATAGTTCCTATCCCACAATTTTTGCCATTTCTCTAATTCAATTGTATAACCAAAATTTTTTGCCCAGGCTATCATTGTTTCCTTTACTTGTTTGTCCTCCAATTTAATGTATAGTAGGTAATTATACATTTTTTAAAATCCATTTTTTTTGCTGCCCCTGTAAGTATCTTGTCTACTTCTGTTGATTCTTTATAAAAACCATATAGTGGAGGGACATGATTTGCAATTGGGCTGGCATGCCTTCTTGCGGTATGGGAAAAATAAAATGCATGGTTACTTTCAAAGGCCTTATATTAGGAATGCATTACTGCTAGTATGGGAGAAAGTCAGAGAGCAACACTATTTGAGGATACCAGTTTGGCTTTTGATAATGGAAGCACTGGTTTATCCAAATGTCATTAACATAGAAAATATTGTTAGATATAAAGACATTTTGAATGAGAAGGGAGAGCTCAAAAATAAACAAGAATTGAGCGATCAAAGAATTGATATGAAACAGTATTCACAAGTGCAGATACATTCTAAATACAAGAAAGATTCAAAACTGTATGGTTTTTATAAAGAATCAACAGAACTTTCACCATTGGATTTCATTTTGTTACATAGCATCCAATGTTCAAGACTGTCAAGATCCTTCTGTATCTTAAGCCTATCTTCTGGAGTGTTGGCTATTCCTGCTAGCTTGATGTTTTCAATAGAATGCAATCCTATACATGGCTCCTCTGAGTTAAGTGGAATTTACTTCCAGCCAGATTTGTGCTTTGCAGACTTCCTCACCATCCCAGCTTCACTAGAGATAGTTCTCTGAACTATCAGAAACACTTTTTTCACACCACCTGCAAATGTCCTCAGCGTTACTGTCTCACAAAAAGTGTAAAATTCAGTTTGCAACCCCTCAACCCCATTATGGCTTTGCTGTTGTTTACTTTTAAAATAGGAAAAACAACTACTTGTTCAATTTAAAAAAACGCAATGAAATGTTGGCAAGGCACCACCGACCTTGGGGTGTGAGAGAAGCTAAAGAAGATGGATGGGAGAGAGTGAAGGAATTGGAGGATGGCTGAGAAGAGAATTCTCACTAATGGGAAATAACCTACTTTTGCGGCTTCATTGTTAGGTACTAAAGGGCTGTTTTCACATCCCCTCCTAAGCCACAGCTGAGCTGGAAATTAGTCAGTTCATTTACTGGAAAGCTGCAGAAACTCAGTGGCGTCCTTGAAGGAGGCCCCTGCATATTTTTAGTTGCCATAGTGTTTATTAAACCTATGAAAGCTATTATAGTAGTCAACAGTAGAGTGAACATACTTTAATTAGAAATGAATATTCCGGAATAACTTTGATTTAATTTATCTTTAGTCCAGCTGAGATAAAAATATGTATTTCTGCATTAACTTCTACAACCTCTGACATAATCTTTGGAAACACATATTTTGCTTTAAATGTGTTAGGATGTTTCTGCCTAGGCCAATAATTAAGGAATCACCACTATATGCACTTTATCACAGGGGTGTCAAACCCGCAACGACATGCAACTGTCATCACATGACATATCGCAACTTTTCCCCCCTTCGCTAAACCGGGGGTGAGCATGGCCTGCGTGTGATGCATCCCATGGGAGGCAAGTTTGACCCCCCTGCTCTATCAAAACGCTGCCTGTGTGCTAATAACATGCTTACTGATAGTTTGCTGACCCATATGGAGTTCATTCAATTTTATGCAATCGCAGGTATTCTTTTATTATCAACGCCTACTGAAGATGGCAAAGAACCTTCAGTGTTACTATATAAAACAATAATACTAAATCATATGCACAATTTTTAAAATATACAATATGAATGCACTGAACCAGAAAGTAACTATAGAAATTGGGCTCGTGTAAAAAAAAAATCACTAAAAATGTGTTGAGATAGTTTGTGGGTTTAGTGTATTATGAAAATGCAACTATTGGAAAGACATTATCCACAAGAGAATAACAAATTTAAGCTTATGGCATCTGCGGATGGATGATGATGACAAAAATGATGACAAAAATGATGATGATGATGATGATGATGATGATGATGATATTCTGCAGCTGCAGGCTTGGATGGGATTACATTCTAGAATTTACCTTTCAAAGAACAACAAAGCAATAAAAGTAAAATAACTAGGAGAACCATGTGCTTATTTAAATTATTAGCATCAATCACATATTTAGTTGCAGCTGAATTCTTTAAAGTGCCCATCTATGGATTTAGTTCAGGTTCCAGAATAATTAGGCAAGATGGCCAGGCCTGGGAGGAGGTATCAGTTTAAAGAATGTTAAGTTCCATTATGGTATGAATATTAGGGGAATCTGCCAAAACATATATGCACTTAGATAAAGTAAGGGATATCACTGGCATGTTCAAAGCACAAAGAAAGAAGTGATTTTTTTTAAAAAAAGAGTCACTAAGATAGATTTTAATGAGTGTCAAATGAATATTAAATAAATCCATACATTCTTAGCAACTTGGGAACATCCATATTAACATTAACACATTAACATTTGGGAAAATAATGCTCTTTAATGCAATCAGAGAGGAAATTCTGACTCTAGTATGAATGCTCTTAATAGGTAATTTTTTTAAAAAAAATAAAAAATAATAAACTGTTTACAATATTTACTCAAACACTTTTCTTTAAAAAAAAAAGCCTGCATCATTCAGATATTACAAAAAGCCATATGCTGGATTCCAAAATAATGAAATTTGTCTTGATAGCACTTGTACTAATAATTTTTAATTGGCAATGAAGAAACTAAAACTTTCCATTAAAGTTTTGAAGTAAGTGTAAAAATATACCTTTCTGATATAATTTACAGTAACATCCAGCCTTGTCAGATGGTCTTAATTGACTTATTCTTAATTAGCTATAAATTGCTATAATTATTTCTTGGCATATCTTCTCCAATTTACAAGCTGGCAAATACTGAAACTTCCTCTTAAAATCTTCAGACAACCCAACAGACCAACCAAACTCTTCAGATTGCAACTGCATTAGCAGTACTGTGAACCTATTCCTATTCTTATGAGCCCTTTCATCTCCCTCGTTGTCCTATAAATACAACAGGAGAAGGCTATATCATCTTCAGTTATGGCATGTCATCAGGAGGATTCAGGAATGGTTCAGCAGGTATCATTACCAGATCTTCTTCTGGATGAAATGTTCATCTCAACCTTTTTTTGAGTAATCTTGGGCAACATTTCTGCCTTCCAACAATATTCTGATGTAGGTCATTCCAAGAAACAATTGTTCATCCATGGCAATCCAGTATATTTCTTACAGGTCATGGGGATATCTATACACTGAGGTTTAACCCATTGAAAAACAACATTTTAGCCAGCTTTGCCCAATATGATATCACTGATTAAGTTCCACTGCAGTGCTGCATCACCTCATTGGCATTGACAAGGCTAACCATAATTCTATATCCACTTCTATTTAGTTAAATGCCATATGTAAAAGGGATTGTGTCCATTTCCCTCCAAACTTGCTTTCATCAGAGCTTTGTTTGGAGATCTGCTGTTTGGAAATAAGGAAACCATGTCAAAGATTAACAGCTACTTTTTGAAATGAGCTCTCCCCAAAGCTGCAGAAATGTGGAGCTGCTTCACGGCCCTGGGATCCTTGACTGAAATCCTTGCTTGAAAATAAATTCCAATTAATCAATCACTTCAAAGTAAACAGGCTGAGATGGAGGAATCAAATTCATCAGGTAACATTTTTATTAAATCTCCAAAAGATCTGAAAAAAGCAAATTTAAAAGCCAACTTTTAAAAAGATTGTGGAACTTAGGGTCATCCTTTTACAACTATCTTTTTGAATAGGCCTTCCTGTTTGTCATGTTTTACAGGTAATACCTGTTTTCTTATATTCTTTGGCTGAATTTTTTTCAGATTTTTTAAAATGTTTTTTGTTCAGATTGTAAGGCTGAAAATAGATTGTGCTTCTTTATATTTTTGAATGGTTCCTAATATTAGAAAGTTTAAGGCATCTTTGCATGCAGGTTCATAAAATCTTCCTACCTTAGCATGCACACCATCTTATTGACTTATTAGAAAATACTTTGTCATAAAGTTTCCCATCAACAAAATGAGATCAGATATGTAATTGCCTGATTAATATCCAATTTGACTGGTCAATGTAGACAAATATAATACACACAGGTAGGAGTGCACAAGATGTAGGAATGGAGGTGGGGAGGAAGGGCTACCCATTGTTAACCTCACAATACGAATACTACATGTGTCAAACATGAGGGGGCAAGGATATAACAGCAGCATTTGTAGGATGATATAATTACATACTCATTGTCATTTTAGCATCAGGCAGTTTGTTGCATACTCTGACAGTGCAGGATAAAATTAATTGAACTCTGGCAACTGAAACAATCTACTTCCTAGAGAAAAACAAGGCAGGGAGTGGGTAAATATAGAAAATATGACTTATTGAATGTTTTCTCTTTACTTGCAGTGGCATTTTCTTCTATGTAACTAAATAGCATTCTATGTTTGAGTAAGCGTACATGTTTAAGAGGGTTGAATCAGGACCTGTTGCAGAAAGTTCTCTATAGCATCCTAAAATAGATGCTGAGAATGCTGATGATAGAATTCTTGAGCTCTTGTCTCTCTCCATTTATATATTTTTTTTTCCTAAGGTCAATTAAACTTATTCCAACGTAAAGATGTACAGACTGCCTCCTCAATTAATCTTCTGATCAGAATAAATTCAGACTTGGTCACAATGGACCTACCAAATGCTGACTGAGGATGATGGGTGATACAGCCTTATAGCCGAGAAACCAACAGATTGACAATGGCTACCAAATCTGCATCTACGCAAGTTCATTGTTCACAGCAATATGGGAAGATACAATTTCCTTGTGCATTAGATACACCAGTCTAAGACCAAGATGGCCCATGTACAAAAGTCAGTCTACCTGGGGAAATCAGGAGATTCAGGCAGTTCAAAAGAGTATAAAGATTTATTGCAAGCTTAGTTCTCTACAAGAATCTGAGAGACTGTTAAGGGAATGCACTAGGGTTGAAAAAGGAATTCAAGTTGAGCTGGACTTAGATCTCTTGCGGGCCCGCAGGGACTCATGACTTATGACATGTTTGACTCCTTCGGGCTCAGCCTGGTCATCTCCTACAGTTACTCAGTCTTCTGTCTGGTTTCATCTACCCTCTTTTCCAAGGACAGCTTTACCTTGGCTTCTTCGGGGGACAGAGTATTTGTCTTAGCAGCTGGACCCTGTGCTTAAGGATGTCTCCTTTTCTGCGCCACCCAAAGTCTCTTCTACTTTTGGCGGCAGAATTATGCCTCTCAACAGGAAGCCAGAACAGCTAGTCTACTTGGAGTTGGTGGACAAATGCTGAAGCCAGCATGCTGAAATTGCAGAAGAGAAACAAACCCATTAGTTTGCCACATAATGTATATACTTAGATGTAGTTCAAATATTTGAAAAGTTTATTTTATTTTATTAGATTTATACCCCGCCACTCTTCCCCGGTCAGGGGAAGTTATACAAATACTGGTAGATTTATAAAATGAGAGTTGTACTCTAAGTAGAAAAATAAGGAAACACAAGCCCATGTTTCTGGAGGTGGAAATCTGAATATTTTAGTTTCCTCTGAAGAAGCTGTAAGAAAAGGCACAGGGAGGATTGCCTGAGGGGGGTTCTATGTGTAAAAGAGAGAGAATATTAATAGTTACCATGGTCCCATTGTTGCCATAGCAGTTGTAAACAAATTACTTTTGTGATTGAAGCCTCCTGTTTGCTGAAAGAATTGCCCTATGGGCAATTCCTGTCATTAGTGAAGAGCAAAGTTTTTTTTAAAAAAAGAACCATGAGTAGCCTTTTCAGGCTTCAAGAGTGTTGGATGTTAATCAAACACAATGGAAGAGCCTACTTCTCATTAAAATATTTAAGAATTCCGACATGTTTAAATCCAAAGTCGTGACTCTGCATTTTATTAGGATTATTTTCTCAATGAAAAATAATTTACACCTAGCTTTTTTATCTATTATGTTCATGTGCTTCAGCGTTACTGCCATCCATCAAGCATAGATAGCTCCTTAGTTTATACAGCAACATATGAGAAGATCCTATGCACTATTTATCAACCTAGTTTTGATACACTCAACAAATGCCAGGGAATGGGAGAGACCCAGACCACTAGGGGTATCAGATATGGAAACAATTCAAAGATCAGCCAAACAAAAAACACTTCTTGATTATTTCAAATTATTGTGATTTATTCCAGGTATTTTCTCTTCTGGGATAAGCTTAGAAATATTTTTTTCCCCTAAGGTGTACCTAGGTTACCAAGATGTTAACTGTCAATAATAATAAATTGTTATATTTTGAATTATTTTAGGATTGTTGGAATTCTTTTAGACTCTGAAAAACAGAGACATTGCCATCATCCCAGTCTGATCTCTTGTTCCACTTGTTGATATGACTTTGAATTACCTGGCTGTTCAAACACATTTTCAATGAAAGTAAAGCATAGTTCCCTTAACTAGCAAAGAAAGTTGAATCTCCACTTGGTTTATTCTCTTGAGGGATGCCAGATGATTGAGATTTGCTTTGTAGGATTTCTACGTCATCACATATCCATAGCACTGTACCTGATGGCATAAATTCCAAGCATGCATCACTTATTATGAATCAGTGTTTTTGCTAATGGAGCAATTACTATATTCAAAATTATTAGTAAACTATGATTCCATTTGCTAAAATTCTAAGGTTAAATCTAACCCTCACCTTATCTCCCTTTATTAGTTAAATAGGTAGTGGAACTGTGCTGTTTCCTTTATAGACCAGAACAGGGATTGCTTTGCAGCACATTTGTGTCCCACCCATTTGCCTGTGCGTGTCATAACAGACATCTTGTAGCACAACTATGTTTTTCATCATGACAGGTTTCCTTTTGTCTTCATTACTTGATGCTTTTTCATTCATTTCCTCAGGCTGTTGGCTGTATTAGCCGAATGACTATCTTTGCTTCATAAAGCGGCCTGGTTTGGTTCAAGGTTGATCCATTAAGTCTGCTGTCCCATCTGTTTATTCTAGAAGGTATTGGATGATGGCCAAGAAGACTGCTAATTCCTAGAAGTTCTGGAACTTCAGCAGATACTACAAAATTCAAGTAAACTATCCGTAGACGACAAAAAGACCCACAGTTATACCATGCCCCTTTATTTATTTACTTATTACATATCTACACCACCAATGTCACCTAAATACAACTTTTTAGGTGATAAAGCTATATTATACTTTGCTCTGCACATGATGTTCTAGAACAAGAACTTAATTTTTTCTTCCCAAGAACAGATGACTATCAATAGAGAACCCATTCTATCCTTACCATTGCTGGTTCCTTCTAGCATCTTCTAGGTGGGATGACCTTTCTGATATAGTGGGAGGATTTAATAAGCCCAGGGTATTAGGGAGTGATCCTGGTGGGAACAAGAATTCCTGAGTAATAGGATCTCTTTTGCTGGATCTGAAAGACATAGACTCTGAAGATAAGGTCAGCAAGGAAGGAACAAATTCAACATGTGTACATTATGCAAAACAGAACCCATGGGACTATGAGAAAGAGACAATGTGAAAATCAAAGCAGAAAAAAGGAAAAACTCCAAGTGATTTTCAGAAATGGCTATTGTGATAGCCCAAGAAAGACAGGGGATAAATGAATGAGGATTTAAATAAATGAATGAACATTTTCAATATCAAATAAGAAAGAATTAAGAAGATACGGGGAGGAAGTAAAAGTGGTAACAGTTCTGTGTCAACAAATATTAAATAAAACTGTCCTATTCCTAAGAATAGGAAAACTGCTATGTACTTATTTTATTTATTTATTTATTTATTTATTTATTACATTTTTATACCGCCCAATTCCTGAAGGACTCTGGGCGGTTTACAACATAGATA
>JANHGC010000143.1:39868-54133 GCA_027560395.1 Boaedon fuliginosus | reverse complement strand
AGCTGAAGAAGCTTCTTGGATGAGAAGCGAAACATCTTCAAAGAAAAACCAGAAAGTCCAGTTGCCTCTTGAAAAAAGCACCTTTGGGTTTTCTATTTCTTCTTTCTCTTCTCTCACATCTGGCCAGGGTTCTAGGAAGATAACTCCTACATTATGGATTGACTACTAATTCATTCCCTTCAAATGAGATTGTTTTCTCAAGAAATGTGAACAAAACATTCTTTTTATTTTGCAAACCGTGCTGAGCTAAACTGAGCAAATGTGGTAACAAGAGTACCCTACATCATATATAAGTGAACCTCACTGGCTCGGATTAAAGAGTAATGAATATGGTGTTGAAGAACAGATACTTAATTGGCATCTCTAAAATCCTCATGCTTAAGTAGCCCAGTTCACAGTAAGAAATCTTTCTTATGGATCTCTAATCTCAAACTGATATTGATTAATTTCAAGTTTTATGTTCTAGCTTCTTGCTCTAAGATTGCTATGACTTCAGTGTCAGCTAAGTTTTATCGTGATTGTATTAATCCTTATTTTTAAGATTGCAATTTTTTTTTCTGAGCACTGTTAGTAATGTTTCCCCCCTTTGGGCCCAAGGGTATGGCATGAGATATACCATAATGCTAGCAGAGGATAATATTCCATGCATCTGACACAAGACACGGAAGATTGCCTCAATGAACTCGTCTAAGTATGAACAGAGCTGTTCCAAGTATAGGACGATTTTGAAGCTTCAAAAGGAACCTCCCACTTGAACTTAACCACTGTTGACAGACACAGGACGGCTTGCAAGGTCTGCTTTCATAACCCCATTAGCTGCTAATTGGGCTACTTTTAAATATGACTCAGTGTTCTAATAGGAATTTCAACCCAAGGGTTTAACCAAAACTTACTTCCTCTCCTAGCTTTCCTTTTACCTCAAGAAGAGTAATTGATGAGTTACCCCACCAATGTTCTTACACCAGCAATAATGTTTGAGGGGATGAGACAGAAAAATAGGCTTAGAATAATCTGTAAGGCCCCTTCCTTAACTTACCTCACACAAAGCAATAAGGAAACCACCACAGACGTCATCAAATAATCATCACTAATTCAAAGTTGCAAATGTTATGCTGGGATGGCTTTCTTCTGACTTCAGATTTAAATGGAGGCCATTTCAACTGACTAATACAAGGTTGCCTAGGAGTAAAAAAAAACAAATACACCTGATTTATGAACTAAAATAAATCTTAGGCAAAGCATTGCTGTGTTAATACAAACTTTCCAGTAAACATTCTTAGCTGAAAACTGTCTAATTTAAGATTAACAAAGATTTTAACAAAGATTTTGAGACAGTTTGAAACCAACACTGCATTTCTCTTGACGTCATTGATGGTGGAGAGCTGAGCTGATTTGTTTCTGTTTGCAGTGTAGTTGAAACTACTATGAAATGATGATAGCTGGGGTTTATTTATTTATTAAATTTATATGGCTGTCCAGTGCACTCATTGAGTGTCTAACATCCGTTAAAAACAAAAGGTAACAAGAATATAAAAACACTTTATTCATATATTTATACAAATGTGTATGTATGCCTTTAAGCTGGTGTTAATTCCTGGTGACTGCCTTGACTAGTCCTTGCAGTGTTCTTGACAAGATTTTTGGAACTGGTTTGCCACTGCATGCTTCCTAGGGCTGAGAGAGAGAGAGAGAATGACTAGCCCAAGGTCACCCAGCTGGCTTTGTGCCCAAGACAGGGCTAGAATCTCATACAGCCAGTTTTCAGGGGGCTTATGTAGGTGTATGTGTGTGACACCTAAATACACCTAAATAAGCTCCCTGAAAACCGGCTTACCTAACATCCTGCCTGAGGTAAATATCAAGTCTTCAGTGCCATATGAAATGCCAGAAGAGTTGGAGCTGTCTAGATGTCAGTTGCAATGGCAGAAAAAGCATCTCCTCAGACCATAAATAACCTTATGTTATTTAACAGACAGGAGATGGAGCACGCCTATTCTATCAGGGCAGGCCAAAATAATTGGACATAGGTGACCTGGCTGGCCCTGTACCAATCACCAGGCCCTGTGCTATGAAGGAGTTCATAGGTAATAGCTAGCACCTTGAATTGCATCTGGAAGCTAGTGTAGCTTCCAAAATAGTAGTGCTCTCAAGGTGTGTCCATCAATATCTGTGTTATCTAGTTTAGGAGGCAGCTGCAGCTTCATAGTAGTCTTCAGGGGTAGCTCTATTGTACAGAATGTCATAATCCAGACAAGAGACATGAGCAACCATAAGCAGGGCCTCCCAATCCTGGAATGTGCATAGTTGGCCAAAGATGGAGTTGTGTAAAAGATCTCCTAGCCATGCCTAACACCTGCTCTATGAGCAGGAGCCGAAAGTCTAGGGGCAACCCAGGCTGCATACCAGCTCCATGGGGCTGGGGACTGTGGTTACTACTCCATGCAGAATTAATTGCAGAAAATAAATCAAACCTAGGAATCCTTACACCCCGCCTGCCACTTGATTTTAGTAAGGTTGAACCTAGTCCTGTTTTTCATCCACACTTAGGGCATGCCAAATTTTTCAACTTTCAAACATGAGGGATGCCCAAACGTTGTGACATGCCTTGAGGATTGTAAAGATATTTTGGTTACTTTAGTATAATTCAGATGTGCTTGGTAAGTAACTAGATAAATATCATAACTTTTTAACATTTTGTTTGTTCCCTACATCCTGAGGAAAAAAATCTCGAGAGCAACAGAGCACAAGGGTTAAAGAGTTCTTTTTTTGTTGTTGTTAATTCTTCCATTCTCAACAGTTACGGTTACATAAATGTGCACTATTGGTCAGATCATTCCTTTCCAATTTAAGAAATTATTTTGCCGTAGTAAATTCAAGGAGGACACTAGAGAAACACATGCTGTCATAAATTTGTCAAAAGTTTCAGATTAGAAAAGCATAGTTGTTTCTGGACAAGAATATCTCGCTTCCAGCTCATCTGTAGGGAACATGAAACTTAGCCATCTCAGATTCCTGTTAATAAACCCCATGAAAGAAAAACGAAACATTATTCATTGGCTGCATTCCTTCTTTATGTTAATCTGGATGACTTTACATATCCCCTCCCAGAGTCCTGCCTCTCTTAAGAGCCTCTCCAGTGTGAACTGTCAGGAAAGCAGCCTCCTTTCACAGAAGCTGCTACAGGTTTTTTTCTTCTGGTCTTAGAACATGGGTTTTTCTGCGGTTTCAATTCAGAAGAAACTGCTTTGGGCTTTTGAAAAAAAATTGTGGCAGGACTAAATACGAAGAGGAGTAAAGTTGCCTTTGCCCTGCTCTCTGGTCTTTGTAACTGCTGTTACTACTCACGAAGAGTCTGCACAGAGGAAAAGAAAGAAGTATTAATATTGCAGAATCCGGTGGAATGTTTTGATAGCCCTATGGATCTTGATTATGAGAATCCAGCCAACCACTGCTAGAAAAATAAATGGTGTGCTTTCGGTTCTAAGAGATTTCTGCACAAAAAGTACCTTTTCTTTGACTATTAGCTTTGAACATCAAATGAAGGACACACCTCATTTCAAAAAAAGAAGAAGCACGTGGACGATGGACCAAAGTGGAAACCCCCGAGCTGACATCTATGTGTTCCACAGCTTTGGCTGCAACAGACACAAAGATGAAGGTAAACCCATTGTTTCCTGTAATTAATTTGTTATATTAATTGTTATTAAAAGCAAACTTTGAAAAAAATCCAGGGTGAATTCAGGGCTATTTTACTACTTGGAAGCCAATTTCCAGTCCATGTCAGGCTGATTAAATGTCGATAAAAAAGAAATATATGCCCCAGTTTTTCCAAGGCCCTAAGGCTTCTTCCTGGGTTCAGTTTAACAATTCCTGTTACACTTTTGGGAGAGAGAAAAATTCCCAAGACTAAAATCAACAGAGTTCTTGGGATTTTTTTAAAATCATGGAATCCTTCTTTATTTTAAAGAAAACGACAACAAAACGTATCCTCAAGCTTGTTTTCATTGATCAGTTTTTCTTGGAAAAATACTTTCTGACCAGATTACAGAAATTGTGAGAAATCAAAGACAAAAATCTGCAGGACAGTTGAAGTTTGGTGGAACATTTTGTCATAAGGATATTTTTTGTACACACAGAACATTGCAAATGCAAGTTGTTAAGATAGGGGGCATTGCTTGCTAGCGTTTGGATGACAAGGTCTTGGGGAAGACCTATGGATAACTGAAGACGAACTGGTACTATCTGGAAGTTGCTAGGATAGAGAAACCTCTGTTACCTTGGCTATTTTGTCATAAATTTTGCAATGAAAAATTCACCTGGAATAGAATTTTGTCCCATCTGACCAGCCCCTGGTCAAGAATTTCATCTGTAAATCAAATAGTAAGTAAAGGCAATTATGTTGGAATACTCATAATAAACTCTCTAGACATAGGTGGCCCATTACAAACCACGATGATGTCACAAACATAATTACATCAAGGTATCCCCTGTAATGGACTGTGTAGATTACATCGGAGGATGAGATGCTGTGTAGAAAATACTCAGACAAGAGAAGCAAGAGCCCCCAATAGTTTAAAAGTTAAAAGTGATGGTGGGAAGTTTGTACTTTCAGACTTGAAACATCCTGTTAATGTAGCCTTCCAATAAAGTAGAATTAGTTCATCTAGTTATATTTCCTGTCTGGTTTACTTGGAAAGGTTGACATCCCCCCAGGTACTTTTGTATTCATACTAAATATAATAATAGGAACACAGTAACAACATATTCCATGTGCCCTTCCCCGATACCTTCCAGATGTTACCTCCATCGGAATGGATAATAGCATAGCATATCTTGCGCATCTGCAAGGCTCTCTTTTTAATAAATCAATTTCCTAAAGATTAGGGCATGGGGAAACAACAATGATCAGTGCATAATGCTTCATAAAACATTAAGAAATCTAACCTCAGAAGTTTGCCATCTAGTGGCACGTATTGAAAATTAAAGAAAGACAACAATATTGTCTTCAGTTTTAAGATGGTTTTCTTTTTGGGTGGAAATATTAAGTTTTTATATTGTGGGTATATATTTATAAAGTGAATTCCAGACATGGCGTTACTCAGAGTGGACTAATTGAAATCCCTGGGATTTAATTCAAGTCACAGCATCAGTTAACCATTTCAATAATGTAGACTGAGGTCAGATTCACTCAATTTATAATGTAATTGGAGGGTGTGGGTGGCACAGGGGGAAACCTTATGACCTTGAATGTAAAAATGGGAGATGTCTACTTCAGCTAAAGCATACATAAGCAGAAGAAATGTTAAACATGCAGCATGTTATTTTATTTTATTATTTGTATATTTATTACTGTGTTTTAGATGCTGCTCTATTCCAAAACGCTTTTAAGCAGCACCTGGCAAAAATAAAGTTTTAAAACTTCTGAATAGTGATAAATAATACATATTACAGTAGCCCCGCCTTGCTCTCAAAGTTGAGCAACTAGTTATTGCTAGTTCACGTGGATTATATTACCCAACAGTGTGTGTTCAATTTATTTTTAAATTTATTTACGAAGAATGATGTACCAATCCAGCCCTTTAGACCAGTAGTATCTATGAAAGAGGGCAATATGGCTTACTCAAGAAACTATATTTGAAAAAAATCCTGACTTAACATGACGCTAAAAGAAGCCAACGTTGGTAGATTCTGTGAGCGAAGCAGAGCTGAAATGAACAGACTGCTATTTATTGCAACGAGAAACTAGGAATTGTGTGAGTTTCCTTGAGAATGATAGCTTAATCCTTGATGGCTTCTCCAAAGGTTTGGTGAATGGTGACCACTGAGCCTGTGCTGAGAGCAATGTAGGCTCTGACTTGGAACCTCGGTGCACCCATATAACACCACTCCTCCGCGAGCTGCACTGGCTCCTGATATGCTTCCGAGTGCAATTCAAGGTGTTAGTGATGATCTTTAAAGCCCTTCATGGCTTAGGACCGGGTTACATTCGAGACTGCCTTCTTCCACCTTCTTCCCAGCACACCGTCAGATCCCACAGTTGGCCTCTTATGAGTCCCGTCAGCTAAGCAATTCCGGCTGACGGGACCGCGGATGAAGGGCTTCTCTGTGGCTGCTCTGGCCCTCTGGAATCAGCTCCCTAGGGAATCCGGGCCGTCCCAAATCTATTAGCTTTCTATTAGACCTGGCTCTTCCTGCAGCCTCAGAATACATGACTCCCCTGTTTGAATGTGGTTGTATGGCTGTTATTGGTATACGTGTGTTTTTATTATGAATTTTAGAGTACTGTTTTAAAATTTTTATTGTTAATGTTTTTATTGTAACTTCTAGTGCTTATTGTTTTTATATATTGCTGTAAGCTGCCTTGCATTCCCCTTGACCAGGGAAGAAAGGCGGGATATAAGTACTAGTACTAGTACTAGTACTACTACTACTACTACTACTACTACTACTAATAATAATAATAATAATAATAATAATAATCTAAGAAGTTGTATTAACCCATTCAAATGATTGTCCTTGGTTGCAGTAAAGATTCATTAAGGTAATCTTATTTATGATTTTACAGTGGGTTGGACGATATTAGGTTTAACATCATTTTTCAATAAACTTTTAAAGTAATTTGCCCATGTCCATATATTCAAGTAGGAAGAGCTGCTTTCTCAACAAACACAAAAACTCAGAAGCAATCATAGAAGACTGAAGCAAATGATTAATGTCAACATCCTCCATATATTGCAATGTGCAGTTTTAATTCTGGAGAAGTCCGCAGAATGCTTCAAACTCAGTTTGGAAGATGTACTTCAGGATGGATAGAAGTACTCCTTTCAAACTCAGAGATTACATACTATAGCTCTTACACTGAGCTTTTCAAAGGACTTCAAAACTTCAGATATTTAGAACATGGACCTTCACCACTAACAACCTGATTTATCAGCCACAACTTGTTATATATATATATAAATTTGAACAAAATTTGCTAAGAAAATTACAGTGCCATTTTAAGTCACTTGCCATATCATTCTAATTTTTTCACACAGTGAGGAACTAAAATCTTTTGAACATTATTCAGATACTGAATTGAATACCCTAGAATTGGTTTCTACCCTTCTAACTGATCATTTAAAAATAATTTGCTTTCTCCCAATCTGACAAATATATTGGAAAATATTTTCCTGGGAGTAACAGGAATTGCTGTTACAGAGTACACAAATGTTTTATGGCTTTGACTATATCTCGGACATTTTGAGATAAAGAGAAATAAAATTCAGAATTTTTCAGTGGGGAATCATTTGAAAGAATAGAATATAGAATATACTTTAGTGGCCAGGTGTGATTGAATGTGCCCCCCTTTTGGATTTATGACTGTTGTGTAGATTTTTTTACTTTGTATATTGTATATTTTAACCATTGTTGTTAGCCGCCTCGAGTTCCCCTTGACCAGGGAAGTGAGGCGGGGTATAAATCCAATAAATTAAATTAAATTAAATTAATTAAATTGAACACACAAGGAATTAGTCTCCAGTGCATAAGCTCTCATGTACATACAAACAACAAAGTAATATAATCATAAGATACTTTCTAACTTAAAATCTAGGCAGCAGAAAATGTATTGGTCAGCAATGCAGCACTTGCATACCATGGGTATCTGTGATACCCCTAAGTAATTTTTGTGAACCTTCAAATTTTCAACTTTTATAATGGCAAAAATGAGTTACCTAAAAGTCCGTCTTTTTCCAAGAATATCTACCTATGCAATTCAGTCCATCAGACTAGGCATACTGTGGATCCCATCAGCCAAAAAATGTTGACTGCTGAGGACCAGAAGATGGGCCTTCTCTGCTGTAGCCTCTGTTTTGTGGAAACTTCTCCTTCCTTCAGAGATTGGAATAGCCCAAACCCTGTTGGCCTTTCAGAAGACTTCAAAAACTTCACCGTGTACCCTACCTCTTGCTTGTGCAAGAGTGACAAAATATCATAAGATTGCTCAGGGTTAGATGTGTCAAAACCCTGTCCAATTTCATGATTTGGGTATTAATATATGCAGAGGTAAGGGACAAATACTTAGGATTTGTTCAAGGTTTTCTCATGGTATTCAGTGCCTTAAACCTGCCCCAAGTAGAATTCTCTTCATGGTTCTAGTTTCTTCTGATTAGCAGTCATTGCAGTCAGTTAAAAATTGTAAGCATTTTAAATATTTGTGGTCGCACTAATTCTTCTTCTTCCCAAGAGTGGGGACAATCCATATATTTTTATAATTGAGTCTATGGAAGAGATTGCACAAATGGATCCACTTTTTAATTTATCCAGAGTTTAGACTCTGAGTGATTTTGCTCATCATTCACATCACAGATGGGCAACCCAAAACCATCAAACCTCACGAGGTCTAGGAAATTAGTTATTATAGACATTTACTGGATTTTAGAGGCACGGTTGTCTAAAATTAGTAGCACGGTCCTTGGTATGTTGAGTCAAGAAGCATGCCAAAATTGCAGTGCAACCCCCTAAAATAAACTTTAAAAGGAAAACAAATCCAACTGTCTGAAAAAATTAAAAATATGATCTTCCTTTCATAACTGGCGTAACCTCAACAATCTGAAATCAGTCCAAATTGTTGAATCCTCCATTATGATACCTTCCCCTATTCTCCTGCACAAACTTTGTCTTAATCTATGCCACATTTTAATACATTCTTGAAATTCTGCTTGGTGTCATTGGGATGAGTGTAGGATTTTTGCACTTCCCAGTCTTCTGTATTTGCTGAAGCTTGACACCAATAGCATTGTAACAGAATACGGAATAATAGTGGAAGGAACCTTGGAGGTCTTCTAGTCCAACCCCCTGCTCAAGCAGGAGATGCTATACCATTTCAGACAAATTGCTACAATGGGAATTCTGGGAGGGCACCAGGTTACCAAAATGTGACCATCACACATCTTCTCTTTTTTAGAACATATTAACAAACTCCTTTATTCCATATCAGCTTCATGGATCTAATGAGTTCCCCAAGTTCTGATTTAGCACAATATTTTTTAAATAAACATAGATGATGCAATCAACAGCGTAGTCACACTTCAGTGAGAAACAACTCCAATCTTTAGTGTGTGATGTTCCTTTGAAACACATTGTTCCAGTTTCAACAGAGTTAGGCAAGTCCTGTTTTTAGCTCTGCAGCTTCAGTGCTTCTTGGCCACAATATCGGTGTCAGGGGATCAAGCTAAACATCTCCTATTTCATAAACTATTGACATGTAGGGCACTGGTGGCATAGAAAAAAACATTATAAGTACTGTAAAAATGATTAGAGAATTTACAAAAGACTTCTGTCGTTTGATAAGTCATTACGTTGGATATGGAATTCCGGTGGCTGTAGTCCCAACAGTATAAAGGAGCAAGACGTTGTGGTTGACATATCAAAACATTTCAGATTTAGAATAGGGATGGTGGAACCAGTTTTTTTCTATTTCTGTTATGGTTTATTTCATTTTCTTTCCATATTAGCTTATTTATTAAGACCGCAAATAAAGTTTAATCTATTTGAGACACACACTGACACATTTTTTCACTCATGTAATACATTTTTGTTTGTACATCCCCCTATTTTTTTTAAAAAAAAAACCAACCTCATTGTAAAATTTAGAAATTGCAAATATTGCCATACTACTATATACATTTAGAAAGTGTAAATCCAATAATTCGCAGTAAAATATGAACCAAACCAACTGGATGTTTCTATTGCAAGATGATCTTATCTACTATATACAGATTACAATTTTCTCTGAAAGGATGAAGGATGGGTCAGTCTGTTTCCAGCCTATATCAGATTCACACCTACTTATTAGTAAGTTCAATTTAAATTACCTTTTTGGGGAAAAATTGCACCCAAAGTTGTATGTTTAATGAACATTTCAAGACATGACTCAAAATGATTTAAATTAAAATTTATTTCATTTTAATTCCAAACTTAAGTTATTTAAAGTATTTGTTTCCAAAATATGCTAAGGCCAAAGCCTTAAGATCTCTGGGAGGACAGCCTTGCCCTCAAAAATTATAAAATTATCGGCTTTGCCCTTCTGAGTTTACCGTGACCACTGAGAACTTGTTTCTGACTTCTTCCCGGGGGTGCATAATACCTTCCAAGCGATTCTAATGTATAATTTTTCTTCCATTTGTGTCAATGGACCAGGGATTATTTCCCCCCAGTGAACCAAACATTGATTCTTCCTCATTCTAGCTACAAATGGCACCTTATTTGTCTTTACCCAGATTCAATGGGGTATTTGTTCCATGCACGAAAACATACTTAGCCATATATCCTTATTAAAGTTTAAAAATGCCAGTGTTTAACGTTGTTAAAATAGCTAAAAGAAAGTTGCTTGATGGGCCTCTTTGGGGCAGAGAGAACTACAATCAGGGAAATAAATGTGGGAGAAGGAAAAAAATATATGTAAATTGTGCCCAGCTTCAATTATGCATAACAGAAAGGGCAAAATGGTTTCTGCTGTAGTCCCAGAGTGTTCTGTACATACCTAAAAAGTGAGGAGGAAAATGAGAGTCTCGGTCTGTAGTCATTATTTATGAAGCTGGCAGATAAATTTATTGCCCAGTCTTCTCTTGGCAGAAAGGGCTGGATTATTCCTGTTCTGCCAGCCAGAAAAGTGCGCACTTGGCAGGCTTCAGTAGTGACTTGTCCAGCAGTCTCTGAGTCACAACACGGACTGAGCTGCCTCAGACCAGTGCAACCTAGTTACAGCTAGTTCCCGCCACATCAGCTGGTCAGAGCATGTAACCTGCTGTAGTTTCTGAAGAGGACAGGCAGGGAGGAGAGGAGAAGCTGCTGTGTCAGGTTATTCCACCCTTCCTCTGCCTCGGTGCCCTGCACTGCCTATTCTTCTCCCCAAAAAACTGAAGGATGCCATCAGAACAACTGAATAACAGAGTTGGAAGGGACCTTGGAGGTCTTCTAGTTCAACCCCCTGTTCAAGCAGGAAACCCTACCATTTCAGACAAATGGTTGTCCAATCTCTTCTGAAAAACCTCCAGTTTTGGAGCATCCACAACTTCTGGAGGCAAGTCGTTCCACTGACTAATTGTTCTGTCAGGAAATTTCTCCTTAGTTCTCATTTGCTTCTGTCCTTGATTAGTTTCCATCCTTTGTTTCTTTTCTTGCCTTCTGGTGATTTGGAAAATAAGTTGACCCCCTCTTCTTTGTGGCAGCCCCTCAAATACTGGAATACTGCTCTCATATCACCCCTAGTCCTTCTTTTCATTAAACTAGACATACCCAATTCCTGCAACCGTTCTTCAAACATTTTAGCCTTTGGTCCCCTCATCATCTTTATTGCTCTTCTCTGCAGTCTTTCCAGAATCTCAACATCTTTTTTATACCATGGAGATCAAAAGCTATTTCTAAATATCTCTCATGGCTAGGACAATCCAAAATAAAACATTTTGGAAGAGTATTTAAGAATCTGAATTTAAAATCTCAGTAATTTGAAGACTTCCGGCTGACGTCGTGGCACTATCGAACGTGAGGACCAAGTCTCCACGCTCTCATGCCAAGTTTTCCCTTGGAGTCCGAAAAAAGCTAAAGCCACCCCGTAGGGGTGGTGAAGAAAAAAAGGGTGCCCTGCAGGTCACGGAGAGCAGCAACTCTCCTGCTGGATTCAGGGCTTCTTCCCTCTCATCCACAATGAGAAGATGCAGCCATCATGGCTGCCACAAAGCTGGGACAGCCGAGGCAACATAGAACTGTGCAGGAGCGCTGTAGATGAACAGTGATTGGAGTTGGGTGAGAAGATTCTTTTTTATTCAGACCCTAACTTTAAAGAAAAAAAGAAAGAGGAAAATCCAGGAAAAGAGACTATTTTTCAAAGAGGCGAACAACCAGAGAGAAAAATCCTAGATCCAAAAGCAAGGAACTAAGGGGAGAAAAGCTAAATACTTTTTAAAACATAAAAAATTGGGTTTTTAAATTGGACAGGCATTGTTTTGGAAAGGCTTTATAAAATGCTGGAACTATCTACTTGAATCTACTTGAATAGCTGACTTTGCTTCCATAAATTGAATTAAATTTGGATTAATCAAATCTATAAAACTTGAAACAACACTGAAACCTAAGCGGAGGGTGCCATCTACTGGTGAATGGAATATACCAGACCCTACAAGTTTAGGAAATTTTTGATGAGAGAAATAAGTAACATTCATCTGGAGTACTGTGGTGACACTGTTCCATAACTATTTACTTTGTAATGACTGGAGATTATTGTGAAAATAAGGAAGACTCTTAAGTAAAGTAAAGTGACTTCGATTTGCGGAAGCTGCCTGGACTACTTTTTATTTATTTATTAAATTTATACCCCGCCTCTCTTCCCCAGTCAAGGGGAACTCGAGGTGGCTTACAACAATATAAAATATAACAGTATACTTAAATGGAATTGATTAATAATCCTGAGCTGTAAAGAACTATGATTATTGAATTATCTGAGGAGTAACACTGGATTGGAATATATTGTTTTTGGGGAAAAATCTCAGTAATTTGAAGCTTATTTAACCTGCAAAGAAATCTGCTACTTTCTCTGTTGGGGCACAGAGAATGCAAAAGATAAATGTAGCATATATAGGGAACAGACTTTGGCAGCCTTGCTGAATCCAACAGGAAAAAACAAACATTTTCATCCCTGCCTTTTTTAGAGACAAGTCATTGCAGCTGTAGAGACCCTGTTGGGTGGCCCCTTGCATACAGAACATTGCTCATCTCTTTCCTGGAAGGAGATACAGCCACTTTTCCACACTGCTGATTAGTAAGTAATATAGGTATCCTGAAAGCCAACTCTCTTGCATACTTCATTTTTCATTGCTATATTGTATATGATACACTGGGGAAATGAAGGAGTCAAGTAGCCTCTAATTGCTTTTAAGAAGGGCTTTCAAAGTTTTGGTGTGCTTTTTTAGCATTTCCACCTATTCAAATTACAAGGGACTTTTGATGATTGAATAGTTAACTCACTTCCTGATTTTTTTAAATCTTTTAACAGGCTCAGGAATAAAAGGTTCCCATATTTTCCTGTCCAAACAAGGACCATTTTTCCTGCCAGGGCTGTTTTAATCTCAGACGTTGATTATTGTATTCCCCATTATTATACATTACTTTTCCTATGGATTGCTGATTATTAGTACTTATATTATTTATGACAGCCAGTATTGTGTTGTTGTTAAAGACATTGGGCTAGAAGCTTGTCAGTTCTTGTCTTGTCTTAGGCATGAAGCCAGCAGGGTGATCTCGGTCCAGTCATTGTCCTTCAGCCCTTGAAGAAATAAATGGCAAACTATTTCTGAAAATACTGCCAGGAAAACTGCATGAATTTCTCTAGACAATCATCAGGAGTCAAGACTGACTTGAAGGATATATGTTTTACTAGTAGAAGACAATATTTGTAGCTCATGGTTGAACTGTGAGGTTCTTGGTGCTCTCTGAGCTTGGTTGTTTTCTAGCAGACATTTTATTACCCATCTAGCACTGATGATGTTACCTATTTGGGCAATGAAATGCCTGCAAAAAAACAACCAAGCTCAGAGAGCACCAAAGACCCCACAGATATATGTGTGGGAGTCACAGTGATTTGCGCCATCCTTAGTCCTCAATTCATGGCACACCCCAAGAAGAACTTGTGTATAATTTGGGGGGGATCCTCTTGGACTCTTGGCTCCTTCTCAATGAAAAGTAGCAGTCATGGCTAATAGGACTATAGTATAGATCAATTCTGAGTATGCACCAGAAGGGCCTTTTCACCTCACAATCACTAATTCCCTGTGATGGCCTCCTACACCTTCTATTGTAGAAGGACTACTGTGTCTTTTTGCTCCCTGGGTTACAATGATACTAGATATCCAGGGTCAATTTAAGGTTTTGATTGTCATCTATAAAGCCCTTCATAGCTTGGGTCCTAGTCACCTACAGGAATGCCTTTGCCCTGTTGTTTCTGTGCAATCAATAAGATCTTGAAGAGCTGGTGCACTTCAGGTCCAGCTGTAAAGCATTAGAACAGAACTGAACAGAACAGAATAGAATCAGAATAACAGAGTTGGAAGGCACCTTGGAGGTCTTCTAGGCAATTCAAGGTGCTGATTGTCACCTTTAAAGCCCTTCATGGCTTGGGACCAGGTTATCTGAGGGACTGTCTCTTGCTGATCACATCTACTGGACCTATCAGAGCGAGGAAGCAGGGAATACAGTGGGGGGATCCAGATGCAGGGGGAGTGGGATTAG
>JANHGC010000142.1:554216-567436 GCA_027560395.1 Boaedon fuliginosus | reverse complement strand
CGGTCCCCGGTAATGGCTAACCCCGCAGCTCCCGCCGTACCTGCCTCTCCCAGTCACCACGGTGATAGGCCGCCCCTCGGGCTCCCCTACAGCCCCTACCTGTCTCAGCTCAATCCCGCCCAACCCAGAATGGTAACAAAAATCCCCCCCTTCCAAACAGTCATTCAACTCATACATACCAATTAACTAAAAATATATTAAATAAGGACTTGACACATTAAAACATAGCAATGGTTCTAAAAAACTCTAAAATCTAAAATTCTAAACCTAAAAACTAAAACAAGACTAAAATAAGACTAAATCTAAACTAAATCTATGAGTTCTCTGATCATTTAAACCTAAAAACTAAGCATCAGGAAAATTGTAGTGGGGGGATGGGAAGCAAAGTGCGTGTGGTTGAGAGATAGATAGTTCACAGTCCTGGGGGGAAAAGGTCTTCCAGGGCTCAGTCTAAAAAATCCAGGGGGGGCCAGTCCAAGGGAATAAACCCTCTGAAAGCCCTCCCTGTCCGGCAATCATCCCAAACAAGTGTCGAGCATAGTCTGGGGCATATCTCCTGGTTGCAAACCCCGTCAGTTCCAGAATCGTCCCGCACAGGCCAGGTTCAGGGCCCTCCAGGAACCGGAAAATTCGCCGCCACCACCAACTCCAGCTTGCGGCAGATGGACCTCCAATCCGGATCCCCTGGGCCCCAGAATGGTATACCTGTTCCAGCGGGGCAAAACGGGCCGGCCGGGATCGCCACCAGCATGCCTCCGACCAGCTCAAAGGACACCTCGAGGCGCGACGAGCCGCCATGATCTCCTCCGCGGCCCTCTCGCTCTCGGACTCCAGGCGGGCAGCGAGATGGAAACGCTGCCGCTGCCGAGCCGCCATGATCTCCTCTGCGGCCCCCTTGCGCTCGGACTCGGGCTCAGGCTCCAGGCCGGCAGCGCGATGAAGACGCCGCCGCTGCCGAGCCGCCATGAACTCCTCCGCGGACTCCTCGCATTCAGGCTCCAGGTCGGCAGCGAGATAGAAACGCTGCCGCTGCTGCTGCCACTGCTGAGCCACCATGCTCTCCTCCGCGGCCCCCTCGCACTCGCATTTGGACTCCGGGCCGGCAGCGGAATAAAAACGCTGCCGCTGCCGAGCCGCCATGATCTCCTCCACAAACTCCTCACATTCGGGCTCCAGGCCGGCAGCAAGACGGAGATGCTGCCGCTGCTGATCCTCCACGGCCCCCTCATGCTCGTGCTCAAGCTCGGAATCCAGGCCGGCAGCGAGATGGAAACGCTGCCGCCGCCAAGCCACCATGATCTCTCCGGCAGCCTCCTCACGCTCGGGCTCCAGACCAGCGGCAGAACAAAAACGCCGCCGTTGCCGCTGCTGAGCCACCCCTCAGCTCATCCCAGGTACCAACAACACGCCGTTCGATTCCCCCCGCTCACCGGCCGCTTAGCATAGGGAGAACCCGGGCGGTGTTGATAAAATAAGTCGACGGCCCGCAGCGGAGACACACAACACAACCGCTGCGGTTGCCATCTTAACTCCGCCTCATTTCAGCAAGGCTTCTTGGCTAGCTAGAAAGATTGACATTCAAACATGAGTTCACATATCCTTTCTGAGTTTTGGTCTAAAACTGTTTTTTGGTGACATTTAATTCTGTGCTTGGTGATGTTTAATCCTGTGTTTATTGATGGGAAAATTTTCCCTATTTAGCTTTGTTTGGAAGGAAAAAGGTTAATCTCTGTTCCTGAAAAGAAACTGGGTTGAGAAATCTGGCTAGTTCTTTCTGTTTATTTGTTCTAGTAATCAGCAAGAGTTGGCTGCCGATTCTTATTATTGCATTTTAACTATTTTAATTCCTCTAGATGTTCTGGCACCCTGCTTGATTTGTAACTCCAGCTTGCAGGTCTTTTTAATCTAATGATTGGTATTTAGGGCAGAGTTTTGCAAGCAAAGAAGCTTTTTGTATTTTTGTACAGGTAAACCTTGACTTACAACAGTTCATTTAGTGATCATTCAAAGTTATAATGACACTGAAAAAAGTGACTTATGATCATTTTTCACACTTATAACCATTGCATTATCCCCATGGTCACGAGAGGCCAGGCGAGAAGCACCCCTTGACATGAATGATGTCAAATTGGCCACGCCCACCCAGTCACATGACCACCTAGCCACACCCATTAAGCCACACCCACAGAACCGGTTGTTAAAAAATTTGAAACCCACCCCTGGTTCCCTTCCAAGATACTCTGGAAAATATCCTACCTCTTTTCACTTGGATGAAAGAGAGCGAAGCAGTGAATATCCCAGAGATCATTTCCTGGAACGACCAAACCTGTCCCTCAAGATCTGATACTGGTGACCAAACATCAGGAAAAAGGGAAAAATTAACGTAATTCATTGCTATTTTTCAGGATGTGAATACATCTCACTTGTTTGCAAAAGGGAAATACTAAAGACATAAAATGTACTAACTGAGGTAGTAGAAACCATTTTTCATTAGTAGAAAGTAATGTTGAAAAATACTGACCTATCTAAAGATGTTCAAAGATCTACAATGAATGGACATGAAAAAGGCATGGATAGGATATCCTTATTTTAATTCCAATGCCAGAGCAAAGAAGGTAACTGAAGAGCAAAATGGTCATAGCATGAGAGTAGGACTAGAGCAAAAATTATCCTTGTGCAGAATTTCAGAGGGTGGTTTAATCTAATGAAGCTTGGCAGGAGTGTCTCTTTCAAAGCCAGACTCTATTGAAACAGAGTATCCTTCTGAAGCTCCTGTCTATGGGAACGTAGTAATCAGTGCTTTTTTTCTAAAAAAAAAGGTACCGGAACTAAAAAAAAAAGGTATTGGAACTCCCGTCATATTGCACAGGTGCACCATAGATATACTAATATACAAAAGAAGTCTAAGAAAAAAAAGGTGCCGGAACTCCGTTCCGGTGAGTTCCCCCAGAAAAAAAGCCCTGGTAGTAATCAGTGGTGGGATTCCAAAATTTCCACTACCGGTTCTGTGGGCATGACTTAATGGGTGTGTCTAAGTTGACTTAGTGGGCGTGGCGTGGCTTAGTGGGCGTGAAAAAGAGAAAATTGAAAAAAGAGATCAGCTCCACTCTCTGAAGGCTCTCGGAATATCTCAGAGCACAGGCTTCCCTTCTGAAACTCCTCTCCCTCCGCCTTTGCCATCCCATAGCCCGCAATAATGGGAAAGTGAAAGAGGGGCGGATGCACGTGGAGGCCTTGTGGAGCCTATCCCTAAGGACCTTCATGGGTGCGGGGAGGAAGGGGAGGAAGAAGCCAGCCCCGCACCGCCCTGGATGCCTCTCTCCCGGTTGGGTGCCATTGCCACCTGAACCTTCCTTGCTTCTTCCATCTCTCCTCCCTGGCCGACACCTCTTGAGCGAGCCCCTCGATGGCTTATTCAGCTCCCCATGTGCTGCTCTGACCTGGCTTCCCCCACCCTATCCCACACCCCAACGTGTGAGAGAGAGAGAGACAAGGGCTCTCTCTGTGAAACAGCCTCCGCAGCTGTTTCACAGACAAAATTCCATGGGCATCCCTATACCGGTGTGTCTCCCCAATGCGGGGTCCTTCTGCACAAACTCTTCACCATGTCTGCTGCTGCTCTCACACTTACACACAGCTGGGCGCCGATCCTGCAGGAACCGAAGCAGCACCAGGGCCAGCCTTGCTGAAAGTGGTTGAGGTGGTGAGAGTGAGTGAGCGAGGCGGCAGCCTGGGTCAGGGGTGCATGCCTGCCTGCCTGCCTTCTGCCTGCAAGATGCATGCGAGCCAGCAGCTGTTGAGTGCTAAGACATGAGCTCCCTGCAGGAAAGAGCTGAGGAGCTCTGGCCTTCGCCTTCTCACCTCTTTCCCACAGCGAACTTCGCGTATTAGTGCCAGGAGCTGCTGGGGGCAGTCCTCCCTTAAAGCTTCAGAGCTAAGACATGAAGCTCGTTTTGGGAAAGAGCTGAGAAACTCTGACCTTTGCCTCCTCCTCAGCTCTTTCCCACAGCGAGCTTCACCTTAGCACCGGGGCTTTAAGAGCTTCTGGGGTTGGGTGTTTCTCTGCAGCACAGAGTATGCTTCCATGGCCCAGGGGGAACAAACTTAATGAAGCTTGCTCTTAATGCCAGTAAGGGCCATGTAAGCAAGCTTCGTGGATTCACTTCTCTCATTAAAAGTTCCTTTTGAAATGCCATTTGTTTCAAGAATCATGCTTTCCTTACATTAGGCAGTCTGAAGATTTAACTCAAATGAACAAATAAATTAATAAATACTGCGAATGACATGGGCATTACAATTGAACATGTCTAAGTCTTTTCCCACAGATCTAGAAATCAACCCTTTCTCCATGTAACTGCAAAGAAAAAAAATCCTGCTGTTCTCAGCAGATTTGATTTTAATCCAACATGCATAGACTATGTTGAATTATATTGGATTGTATTATTGTAGTGTATTTGTCTAACTTATGCTATGTTGTATTTCTTTATTGAACCTGTCTTGCTGGGATTTGCATTTTTCAATCCACTTTTCAACCAAGGATGTAGCTGTTTAATAACACACATGCGCTAAAAACCATGAACAAAAGATATGTTAGATTAAACAAATAGCATGCCATGGAGGCAGTGAGTTCAGTGAGTTCATGAGGCATGCAGTTCAGTGAATCTGGCTAAAGAAATGATGTAGGAAAATTTTGAGAAGATTGCTCCAGTGGAAATGGAAGACTGGATCTATAGTTATATATGACTAAGAAGACACCCCAGAAATTTAATCTCAGCAGCTGGGTGGACAGCCAAGAAAACAGTAGATTTGACAATGGTAACGCTGAGAGCTTTATATCCTGGAGCCAAAAAGTTGTGAGCTTGCTAAACTCTCAAATCCTAGGAGTTTAACAGCTAATTTTACAAGCTGACATCATTGTAGGCTAGCAACCCTGAATCAAGAAACCTAAGTCATTTGCTTTAGAGCTAGAATTTCATACTCAGTACTGATTTATCCAATCATTTACACTCATTTTATCTTTTATGCCTAGACCACTAATGCAATGGCTATCGTTCTCTTGGTGGTGATAACACCAGCAGCAGCGAATGGTTATTTATCTTCATTTATAAAGCAAAATAATTGCAATGGGCTGAATTAAAATTAGCTAAAATCTCATGGGGTAACCAAGTTCTACATTACGTAGGATTTCTCATCTAGCATCTCATGAGATTTTATTACTTTTATGAGGTTTGTTTAATAATTTTAAAAATTGAGAGAGTCACATAAATTGGATCCAATTTATGAAAAGATAGGTGACCCCAGTAACTACTGAGTTTCAATGGACAGATTTTAATTCCCTTAGGTGGCTATTACCATTTTTTCTACATTGCTTCATTTTTCTCATTGTTGCTTCTTTTATTCTGCTTAGTTTTAAACTGGCAAGAGATTCAGTGCATTGGAGTAGTTTACAAATAATTGTAATAACATAAAATAATTCTTTCTGTGATATTAGTAGAAAAGATAAAATTCAATTTTAAATGAATTTGAAATGTAGTCTGACAACCACCAACATATCTCAAATATACAAATGGATATTTGAAAATTATTTCATAATACACTTTTATTTATGCTTTTTGGTCATCCAATGTCAATATATACTCAAATTGTAATTAAGTTGATGTCCATGGAGATTCTCAGTCAGAGCTGAAGAAGCTTATTGAATGAGAAGCGAAACGTCTTCAAAGAAAAACCAGAAAGTCCAGTTGCCTCTTGAAAAAGCACCTTTGAGATAATCAGCTTTGAATAACCATGGCTGTGTCATCATCTTAAATAGAATTCCATTATCAAATATCTCTTCTGTGGAGCAGCTCCATAGCTTGTAACTCTGCTATTGAGGAGATTATTTTGAAGTAGTCTAAAATTATAATCCTAGATATTGGAAAAGGAGTAAATTTTGAGCGAGTAGGAGGCAATATAAAATTTCCAAATAAATAAGTGAATAAAAATGTAAACAAACACACTTTTTTTGTTAAAATGTAGTTTTTGTTCTCTGAGACATTAGCAGATTCATTCTGGCATCATCCATTTGGTCTGATATCTTATAGATCTTATTTGCCAATATACTCACTTCCATACCCCAGAAGCACACACCTATGATGCGGTACCAAGTTGATCAGGAAAAAGTCATCCCCCTCCCCAAATTGCTACAATATTTTCTCCTTTAGTTACTGTCTTTAATTCTTTTTCCCTTCCCTTCTCTGAATGGATTAAAAAGAAATCTGCAGTAGCGGAATGAGAGCTTGAATACAACGATTAAAACCCAAAATGGCTACAGAGAAAAAAGCCAACTCTCTTCTGTATCCAAAATCCTCGTGTTTCTTTCATTTACACACAGACTGGCTGCATATTTAAAATGCTTTTCCTCACTCAGTCAAATGAGTGAACAAACATATGAGTTTATTAAGCGGAGAAGCCCAAGGATAGAATAGCAATGTTTATCCTTGGTATTTTCTTTAAATGTCCTCAGGCTTCAGCCATATGCATAAATTCAAATATGAGTATCTACAAGGTGGTGGGGTGACAAAATATGTACAGTATTGTGAAGCGGCAATGCAAACTCTACATCTGCATTGCAATATTGCACACAAGTACCTAAGGAGCAGTGTTTGTCTCATTAGTGTCGGTGGTGCAGTGGTGAAATGCAGCACTGCAGCCAATCTCTGCTGACTTGTTCAGCAGGTTGTCAGTTCGAATCTCACCAGGCTCAAGGTTGACTCAGCCTTCCATCCTTCTAAAAGGATGAGGACCCAGATTGTTTGGGGGCAATATGCTGACTCTGTAACTGCTTGGGGAGTGTTGTAATGCTCTGATAAACCGTATATAACATCTAAGTGTTATTGCTATCTCTGTTGTAAGCCGCTCAGAGTCCTTCGAGATTTGGGCAGCATTAAAAAAATGTAATAAATAAATAAATACATAAATTTTAATGAAAACTTGGCATGCTGTGGACCTCATGATTTTTGCTTTGGACATTAAAGATATAGTGCAGGAGTGTCAAACTCAAGGCCCGGGGGACGGATCTGGCCCATGGGGTGCTTAGATCTGGCCCATGGGGCTGCCCTGCAAGCAGTGAAGGACCTAGCCTACAGTGCCCCTGCCAGTGAAAACTGAGCTCACAAGGACTGTGTGCGACCCTCCTGAGCTCTGCTTTCACTGGCAGAGGGTTTCAGGAGGCCATTGCAGTTGGAAATGGAGCTCGGGAGTCTGTTTTCACTGGCAGCGTGCTTGGACCACGACAGGTGCACCCAACATGAGTGATGTCATGCTGGCCATGTCCACACTGGCCCCCTGAGGTCAAACACACCCTTGATGTGGCCCTCAATGAAATCGAGTTTGACGCTCCTGATATAGTGCAACATTTCCTTGTAGAATTCCCATGTGCCTGCCTTAATAAAACATTAATTGTCAGAGTATGCACCCTTACATAATCCACGCAGCACCAACTTCATGTAAGAGAACAGTATGCGTGTTTTTGGAGAAACTCCAAAACTTGCAGAAGTACAAAGACAGCAGTGCTTCTAGAAAGAAAGAGAATGCTAATTCAGTATTCTCAAAGGGTGCATGTAGACTGACAGGATAGTATAAGTAGGAAAACAGGAAACATTTATTCTTCAGTGGTGTTGTGTTCTTTCCAAAATGGTGTATATGATTCAAGATGCAGTGACCCGATTCACACAGCAGATGAAGCTTTGTTTGACAGTGGTTTGCTCTCCAAGTTCATTTCAATTTAGTTTTTAAACATTTCATTACCAGACTAGGTAACATCAGCAGCAGGATTTTCTTGCCTTATTCTCCTTAGCTTATAAATGTCTTGTATGTGCACCAATGTGGTCGGTCATATGATTGGTTGTTCGTTGGAGCCATATTTAAATTCTGACCAGCTGATTGGTTCCCTTGTTGAGTGGTCGTTCGAATTGTCTCATTTCTTACACATTCATATGCTGGATCCAAGTCAATATACTTGTTAATTGCTCCTTTGAAAGAATACCAGGTTTCAATAAATTCACGTATGTAGCTGGCATGGCCAATGATTTTTATTCCTTCCCAATCGAACTGGTGTTGTTCATTGTCAGTGTGGCTCGAGATCAGGAATTTTTGGTCGTGCCCTTTAACTGCTAGTCAATGTTCATGAATCCTTGTTTTCAATTGCCTTCCTGTTTGGTTTCGGTTTGGTTTTGGCTCAGCATATTTCACGAACCCAGTCAATAGTAGTTTATAAACCAATGTTGTTTTTTTCAGTATTGCATCATGATCAAGTTATAGCCATAGCTTAGTACAATAAAAGAAGCCATTCACTGCAACACTAAGATTGTGATCAAATATATCACATTGATAAGCAATAATTTATACATGAATTCCTACACTTATTTTATTGGCATTTATTCAACATATTTAAATTTATGTCTCTTTATGAGCTTTGTCTGGTTTTCAAAGAGGGGGAAAGGGAAGGGAAGGGAGTGACTATAAGATATTAATAACATATGACAAAAAAAAATTCTCAAGAAGTCAAATGGACATGATACTAGTGTGTGTAGATATTAACAAATGTGCAAGGAACTGTCCTTTCTATTTATTAGTCCAGAAGTGAACATTCAAACTCCTCTTCATGTTCCCTTAAAAATATTAATGAGAAAACAAATTATATTAATTAACATTCTATTACATGTATAGAAGTGGAGAGTTCTCTGCCTTGGGCATATCTGCATACAGTTTGGGTTGCGGGGGGGAATACTGTCATAGCGCAGGCATGCCAACTATGCCTCAGCGTATACCCTGGAGACCCACTAATATGCAACAGCTACTTTTACCAAGCGCTGAAGATGCTAGCAGAGCTAGAGATTCTCATGGTAACAAGTCCCAATGACACTAGTGTGATAGGCTGATAAAAAAGCATTATGCAAATATATGCAGTGCATATGGTACTTAACAATTCCTGAATAGATATTTACAAAATAAGCTGTCTATCCGAGGCTATAAGACTGCATCTGGTGTTTTTAAGGGTTTGAGCAGGGAAAAAATCTGTAGGAATGAAGGAAGGACTAATGCTCTGAAATGCCAACCTTTGATGTCATATTTCTCATCCCCCTGATTAATTCCATTAATTGCAAAATATGTCAAGACATGTTTTGAAGGTAAGATTATGGAACATTAGGAATTAACCCAGAACCTTTTTTCAAACAGCATGATGAAGCAGGTTATATGCATATCTGTACAAAAGTAAATTGCTCATACCAGAAGCATATTTATTTGATTCTTCATTTATTTTAATGTTCTATAGCTTACAATAATTGTGCTAAGACTATACCTCTGTATTTGCATTGTGAGTGATACCAGCCGGGTGGGTAGGAGGGTGCATATTTTATTTTCTTCAGTAGCTCTTTGCCTATTACAGTAGTTGGTTATACAAAAAGTTAGTATTACTATTACTTAGTATTACTAAGAGCTGTGGTGGCGCAATGGTAAGAATGCAGTACTGCAGGCTACTTCTGCTGACTGCTGATTGCCAGCAGTTTGGCAGTTCGAATCTCACCAGGCTCATGGTTGACTCAGCCTTCCATCCTTCCGAGGTTGGTAAAATGAGGACCCAGCTTGCAGGGAGCAATATGGTGACTCTGTAAACCGATTGTCAGCCATGGAAGCCATATTATTCTTAGAAGCTTCCAGGCTGCCACATTTAGTGCCTAGGAATTTGGGAGGGGGAGAATTCTTAGTGAATAGTAGATTAGACTCAACAACATTCTTCTAAAAAGTCAAGGACATGTCATCCTGCAGCTGGATGGGTGGGTGGGTGAAGGAATGGCTCCTGCTAGAATGACATTTGACTGGGCCATGTGATGGACTGATGGGAGCAGGGGATGGACCTTTTATTTTCACTTGGGGAAGGGAAAACCCGGAACTCTCAGATTCAGGTTTTCCCAGATGTGCCAATATGACTTCTTTAATAAATTCTTACTTGGATGGACTTTGTCTCTGAATGCTGAATGGAAATGGAGAGTTTCACTGGAATGCTGACACCACTTAGAGAGGGCTGTAAAGCACTGTGAAGTGATTTCTATCACAATAGTATTACTATTTCCTAAAAATCAAAATGGGCTTCCCATGTCACTCAGTAAACTAAGTAATAATGAAACCATCAGTTCAACAAATCTTTGTTGTTTTTATGTAACTAGAAAAGGCTACTCAGTTTCTCACTGAGCCTGACTTTCTTCGCTGGCAATTTCTTTAAAACAAAACCATATTTAGCCACATGGATACTAATTTCACAATGACTTTTTCAGAGCGTACCTGGCTTCTAGAGATTGAGGCATCCCATAAGTTTCAATATGATACTTGAAACTAAGCTACAGTCACTCTCACTGTAATAAATGAAACCTGGTCAGAAGGCTTATAAATAACACAGAAATGTAAGGGTTGCCTTTTTGCAGGATTTTATGGTAAAAGAGACTGGCTGCAGGTGGGCAAAGTAATTATGCAAGACTGTATACTTTCCCTTATTTATTCCACCTCATATTTATTCAGCCTTTATATTTCTTCCTCCAATTTTAAAACCACATTCATCTTCTTTCAATTTGGCTTCCCTTAATATATATTCATATTGAGGGAGGCTGGGTTGGAGGAAGATGGATGTGGTTTTAAAATTGGAGGAAGAAATATCAATAACCTGTGCTATGCTAATGACACCACTCTGATAGCTGAAAATGCAAAGGACTTTCAAGTGGCAGCATAAAAGTCAAGGAACACAGTGATAAAATGGGACCAAAAATGAAATATAATTGGCAACGACAATAAAGTAATGACAACAAGTATAAGAACTAGCCTCAGCATTCACAATGAAAATATTTAAGTGATGGGCAGTTTTTGTCTTTTCGAATCAACCACCAACCAGTAAAGGAAGAAGTAATCAAGAAAGGTGCCACAGACCACCATGTGGTAGAGCAGCCATGATGTATCATAAATTGATAAATAGGAGTAATATCAAATAATAAACAATGTTTATGAACATTAGTTTAGAGAAGAAAAAAGTAAAAGACTAGAAGAATACATTCAAAAGCACCAACTAGTAGTCCAAAATCATGATGGTTTGTCACTACTATCATTCCTTATAATAATCTAGGACAGGGATGCCGAATTCATGATGACATGTCATCATGTGATGTATTGCAACTTTTCCCTCTTTGTTAAACCAGGGGTGGGCGTGGCCAATGAGTGACACATCTGGCCGCAGGCTGCGTGTCTAATACCCCTGATCTTCACTTCAAGAGTGAAACAGTAGAATTTTTACAAGGTCAGATTGAAAAATGCAAAGGAAGTTTTTTGGGGAAAATGACACTCTGACTACTAAACCATGATACCTTGATGTACACATGTCACTCTTTTATATGGATCTATCAATGGATAAAACCAAATAGTTTGTTGATACAAACTTTAATGGCTATCCATGGAACTCTTCCACCCAAACATGTGCATAAAACTAATATAATAAAAGATATACACAATCTTGGTCATCACAATATCTTCTGCATTGATGTCAGTCTAGCTAACCAGATCAGAAAATCTATTCCACAGGAATTGGAAATCCCTTTCCAAAGTGGCTGTGGGTGGCTGACTAGGGCTTAAAGAATATCTCAATGTTCTTTGCCTAAGTAATGGTTTGTGCCTATTTCAATCAAGGTCATTTCACTTACACTCTATAATTGTTTAGTACAATAATGAAAAATCCCAAAACCTGGCTTCCGGTGGTGACGTCAGGGCTAGTGGAGAAGTGATAGTGAACTGTCACTGTCACTTCTCTCCTTTTTCCTTCATCATGCGGCTAAATTTGGCCGAACTGATCCTGTAGAGATCGGTAAAGGAGAGGGCTTGCCTGAAGCTTCAGGGGAAAAGCGCGATTTCTTCTAGGAGCTAAGGATTCCCCCCGGGGTGCCGTTGAAAGGAGAAGATACCCGGCAGGGAAGTCTCGGTGCCATGTCTAGCCACAATAGAGGGAAGCAAGAAGGAAATGGTATAGTGTCGACCTATTAAATGCTAACTCTCTAAATGAGATCTCTATAATAGTTAAAAATACTTCCTGACAAGAAGTTGAAAAGTTAGTCTTCATCGACGTGAGATAGAGGTGAAGAGGTATAAGCGGAGCGTTTGAAGGATCGGTGGTAATAGGAGAAGGAGGCTATGAAAGAGAAGATTGGGCAAACAAATCGGTGAAAAGGAAAGGGAAAAAAAGAAAGGGGAGAGAGAAAGATTGGAAGAGAGGTGAGAGGAGAAAGGAAAGGAGGTTGGAAGAGGAGGTTGGTGTCAAAGCTTGAGAATTGGCGGAAAAGTTTTAAAAGCAGGAGATCGGCGAAAGCAGAGAGAGACATAAAATGGAGTCCGGAGCTGGACTTTTAAACAACTAGGCTTGGATGGAACGATATCGAAGAGAACAGAGGTGAAGAAGGAGAAGAATTGAGAATTTGTGGAATAAAATCAACTGGATCGGAATTGGATACTGTAGCGGAATTGGAGAGGCTGGTGTGTATTACTGATTGAACTGCTGATTGAGGAAAGGAACGCCGAGCAGAAGCAAGTGAAAGTGAAGCCGAGACCTACGGCTGGAGAGCCATTGAGCCAAGACAGTGACTGGAAAGAATAAGAGGAGTAGGCAAAGGAACTGGAAAGTCGTGAAGGAAAGTGGTTGGAGAAATATAGAAGGAGTGAAACTAAAGAGACCTTAAGACAGTAAACAGGAGAAGGGAAAAGAAGAAGAAGTGGGGGGGGGGGGGGAAGGCACTTTGAATGGATTACCAGAGAAAACAAACATATTCTTGAACTTATAGAATTAATTGTATAATAGAACTTTAATATAACGTAGAAGCTAGACAATAGATAATAGAAAATGATTGATATTTAGTAATAAATTAATAACTTTAAAGTGCTAGAAGATATAGACAGAAATTGGGTTTTTTGTTTGTTTGGGGGGGAGATTGAGTAACTGCTTACTTTACACCTTAGTTAATTATTGTATATAGATGTATAGATATAAAATCCTCTTGATAGAGTTAATAAATTTAATATAGATATAATTAATTTAGAACTTGTGATTAGAATTGATATTAGTGACTAGAGGGGAAAAAATTAAGTAGGAAAGGAAATAAGTATATGAACTGGTTGGAAAACTTATTCTGTATAACAGATATGTTCACATC
>JANHGC010000142.1:541321-554116 GCA_027560395.1 Boaedon fuliginosus | reverse complement strand
TCCTTGTCATTAAAAGCTGCTTTCTGGCAGCTGCTTCATTATTCAATTATTTCTTCAAAGTGCTGATTGTTGCAACCTCGCTGGAAGAACTCCAAAGGGAGGGGATATTTCCTCCTAACAGAGCAGTGTAAAAAGCTTTAAACAACCTTTCTCCTTTAAGAGCAGTGAAGCTGCGAAGGGGAAAAAAGAAACTGCCAGGAGATGGAGACAGTATGTCTGGGCATCCTGCAAAGAAGGTGAGAGGCAGTTGCTGTAAACAGGACAATAAAGATTAGGCTTCCTTACAGGATTCTCCCTGTAAAGTGGGGGGGGGAGATTTCTTCTAAAAACTAGTTCTCTGAACTGCTTAGAAAGTTAACAATCGGTTCTAGAGAACCAGTGAGAACCAGTAGAAACCCACCCCTGAAGAGAACCCTATCACTTCAGGACTGCTTTCCCTCTGAAATCAACATTTCTTGGTTAATTTTATAAACCGCATATTGTTTTATAAGTCAATTTTTAAAATTACATCCGTTGAGCTTCAGAGTGTGCTATTAATTTATAACAATAAGGAAATTATTGAGTGGAAGAAGCCTGGAGAGGTTTTAAACTGTGAATTGTGATATTTTCACACTGCATTTGAGGTCACATCATACAGGGTGTGAACAATTTCTGAGAAGATTAGAGAGAAGAGACTATGTAAGTGCTGAGGTATAATTGCTTTTACAAAAAAAAAATTATGTGCACACTGTGCCTGTGAAAAATTGTAGATAACACTTCAACATTTGTTCAGAAAGTATCTCTTATCTAAGACTGTGTATTTGTTTGGGATGAGCTTAAAAGAATGCAAAGAATTCAGACTTCAAGTTCAATTAAGACTGAGTTATATGAGGGAAGGCAGTGTCCCTTTTTATTTTATGTAACAAACAAGTTGAACAAATGAACCATTAAGTGTTGAAGACAAACACACTCTGGTGAGCTAGAAATTCCCTGAAGATGGGCTCCATTACTAGTCTGAAAGCTCAGAAGATTAAACCTCTCATCCCAGTGTCCGACCCAGATTGGATCCTGCAACATTATTCTGGGACATATACATTTGCCTTCATTCGTGTCAAAGATCTCAACTATCTCATTGCAACTTGCCAAAAGACAAGTACACAGAGGTTAACTGTACTCCATTTGTGGCACAAAATTAACAGCCATACTACCACAATGATGTGCATGCATCAATTACATCCACCTTTAAGACTTAGAAACCCACAAAAGAAAGTTCTAATATAAATTATACTTTATTTTTGGATAGAAGAAATCTGTATACAAACAAGTCTTTATGAAAAAAAAGTTCATAAGTATTATACTAACATCTGAATATGTATTATTTCCTCTGAAGTGTGTGGAAAATATAATAGCAGCATGGTATATAATGCTTCATTTTCCTTTGTATATTCACCTTACAGTTACGCGAATCTTTGAAAGGTGCTTTATTGTGATGAAGCTTTGAAGTGGCACTCTGAATTAAATCTATGCTTCCCTGTGGATTGCAGAAAAGCACAATCAATTGCAGCACCTTCAAAGCGGGACTTGAACCCCTTTCCACTGGAATGAAGAGACTGGCCAAATTAAGCTGTCCTATTTGATTTGAGGCATCAAGGTGGAGTAATTTGACATGTCATGTTGAAACAGGTCACTGCAGTGTTTTTATTTTCACTTTAATGAGGACTTATGAATTGAGATATTGGCTTTCATGAAGCCAGACACTGCATTAAACCTAGATCTCTTAAAGGAGATGAGTGGCCATATAAATAAAAATAATAATAAGCATCTGGAGCACTATTGGCATTGATAAATCACCAACAGTCAATTGCAAAAGACAACTTTATTTGGAACAGTTCACATCCTGCAGTGATACATTTACTATTATTAAACAACATCTGCCTATACTGTACTAGGCCCCTTGGAAGCAGTCAATAAGAGGACAAAAATGCCAAATCCACTCTAAACATCTGGCTTATTATGTGACAAACAATAATATAATAATGATTATATAAAAGACAGCCAAGAAGAAGCACAGATGCAAGTTAAAATGGGAACTTACTAAATGTACAGGAAACAAAATGTGTATATTAAAATAACATAATAAAAAGACAAACAGAATATGATCAAGGAAAAGAATTTATGGTCAATTTCTAGGAAAGATTGAGAGAAAAATAGATAAAGATAAAACATGGCAACTGGAACATTTAAAAAAGAAAGTGAAGGTTTGATTTTGGCTGCTCAAGAGTGAGCTATTCAAATTAACACAATCAAGGTCAGGAATAAAAGAAACCCATCAAATTCAAAGTACAAAGAAGTAGATGAAACGGTAGATCATATAATCAGTTTGTGTGAGAAGATATCATAAACTGATTATAAACAACAACATAAAACATTTGCTAAAATGATTCACCAGAATATCTGTAAAAATTAGTGGGATTGTAGACTTGAAAAAGAAATTGAATATGAGAGGTTAAAATATTGCTGAATTTCCTAATACAAACTGAGAAATTCTTGATCATAACATTCCAATTTAATTGCAGTTGAAAAGAAAAAAAAGTGTGAATAATTGTTGTGGCAGTACCAGGGGATAGTAGAACAGAAGATAAAGAACTATAGAATATTAGAAAGTATCAAGATCTAAAAATCAAAGTTGAAATATTAAGGCATGAACTGGCCATGGTAGTCCTAATGATTATCAGCACACTGGGTGCCAAATCTTGGAGAGCACTAAGAAAATATACACATTGACAAACATTTTCCCCTGCCAATTACAAAGATTTCATTGATCGAATCCATCACATATATTACACCAATACATTATGACACCCTAGATCCTCAAGGTGAAAAGAACCCAAAGCTTATGAAAGCCAACACTAGATAAAAATGGCAACTATGATTTCACATTCTTGTGCAAACAGATAGGCATCTTGTACATAACATGCCTGATATAATGGTTATTGAAAAGAAGAGCCTAGTACATTGTTGTTGCTACACTAGAGGATGCTAGGAAAAATCTACAAAATACTGGAAATTAAAGATCAAAGCTGAATGCTTATGGAAAAAGGAATACATTGTTATACCAGTTGTGACTGGAGCTCTTGCAGCAATACCTAAAGGAATTCCTCAATATCTGGAAATACTGAATTTATGAGACCTGAATCTCCTAATTTTACAAAAAAAAAAAAAAAAAAAAAAACCCACCCTGCTTTGAACTGCCTATATTCTTAGATGTTACCTTAGTAATTCTTAGATCCTTGATTAGAACTTGAATAATTTAACTTCCACCAGTCTTAGACTGGGAATCTAACTATAGATTACCCACACATAATAATCATTATTTAATCAGCTTGTCTTTGGATTAATCTGTTCTGTAAGACCATTCAATAATTGTTTTACAATAATAAATCATAGTAAAGGCATGGCATAGTGTAAAATATGAAACCACCAGTGAGCTTCTTTTCTGCCTAATATAATTTCTACTGGTACCACTTGGTAATATGAAAATAGTGCACCATTAAATTGGCAAACTTCCACCAGCATACTTCGTTTACCCTCCCACTTGGGTTTAGGAATGTGCCAGACAATAATTGAATAATATAAGTATTCTGATGAGAATGCTTCAGCCTATTCATCTGCAACTCCCTTTAAGTATATGGACATGAGGCATCTACAGGGAATTATTCCAGGTATAGCCTGAAGATACATTTCTTTCCTGACAACTCATACGGCTTCCTAAGTGCCATTTTAGGTGCTGGTTATTCCCAATAATAGCTTATCAGCAAACCACCTCTCCTACCAATCTGTGCTTTAGATAATTTTATGGATGTTTATAATGAATGTGTATTTGTTTTGTGGTTGTTGGATACTGAAACTGCCTACCACAATGTTTATTTTTTAGTTGCTCCAATGTGAAGTTTCATAGTGATGGCTTTTGCTAATCGTTGGGAAGACAATGAAACACTGTTAGAATAAATAATAGCAAGAGGAGAGATGCTTCTCTTTCTTTTGAATCAGTTAATTACTGGAATGAATGAAGATGATTTAGCAGGACTGAGATGCAGGCGGAAAAATTTCTTCAATACAATAACAGAAACAGAAGATTTGCCCAACTGTCCCATGAGAAAACTGGAGTGAGTCCTTAATATGCAATGTGGAAATGAGAATAACTGTGGGCACCAGAGAGTGGATCAATTAATTGAAGGTCTTTCTATTTACCTGGAATCACCCAATCTAATTAACTCGTGCAATGTTATTGTAATGAAACAAAGAATACATTTATGGCCCACAAGCACATTAAAAAATAATGAGATATCATTTCTGTGGCTGCTTCTACTGAGAAACATTGATTCCCCTTGGGATTTCCATCCCTAGCCTATTACTGCTTTTTCAAGAGAAGATGGATAGGAATAAGTATCTTTATCAAATTTCTCTGATTGGAAAAGCGGTTAAAGAAAATAATTGCTGGCAGGGAAGAAGCCAAGACCTTTCCAGATTCCTCCCTTAATGACAGCCTCCAGAGGATAGTTGAGCATACCACATTTGCTGGCAGAATAAAGCATACAGTTCAATCATCCTCCGGCATGGTGGTAAAGCCAAAAGACATGGTGGTCATCTGCTAGTTTTATGGCACCTTGACTGCCTACATTGGGTAAGTAGAATGTGTATTAGATAAACAAAACAAAAATGCAAAGCTTTTAAGAGCCCCATTTCTTTAGCAATGTTTCTTAGGAAATCTATGAGACCTCTAAAACTGAAGCAGAGGAAACTGAGATCTCCTCCCCAACTTTCACTAATTGGAAGATGCTGTAAACAGTTAAGCTCTTCCATTTTCTAGAATTTTTTTTTTAAAAAACTCTCAAAAACTTACCCAGACTGGTCTAGTAAGAGCAGAATAGCAATCACCACATCCCTTCAAAACCATTAACAACAGCAGACCCTGTTCCTCAAAGTTCTGCCATGATTGAATACAACCATAACCATCATTCATAATGTCGCCTGAAATACATACCCAGCTACTGTGGCTTCTGTTAGTGAAAACCAATGCTACACAAACATGAAAATATTGAATGTGAATGCAACCATAGACCAGCAATGTCAAAATACATATGTATCTTGCCGTAGCAGTCTGTAGCTTTCACTCATATGGTTGAAGAATATGCTGCCACAGCCAATACTAAACAAGTGGAAAACTGGGAAGGAAAAACCTTTAAGCACAGTTAGCCAGAGTACTCTCATCCATTAGTCATTCCAATTAAGCTATCATGCTTCTCCCTGACTACACAGAAGTGATATAACCAGAGAGGGTAGGCCTATTCCCAATGTTCAGCCTTCAAGCAATATGAAACTTACTCATAAGGACATGCCACATTTTCATATTAAATTAGTAATGATGGAACTTAAATAGCAATAGTCCCCTCCCCTGATAGCCATCCTCTGAACTAAAATGAAAAAAAAAATTGATTGTGACTGACAAATAAAAACAATCTGTTGTACTAGCAAGAAAGGAACTTGGGAGATATACACGAGTAAAGGGATTAAATTACATTGTGTTAAAATGAGCGAAGGGAGGAAAAAACAGGTATAAAGGGATGGGGGTGGGGTTATGAAGTTTCAAATAGGTAATTCGGTTTGAAGAGCTTCTCTTGAATGACCTTCAAATTGAGATTTCAGATAAAATATTCAAAAGGTTAATGTTCGGACTCAGATTGAATTGGATGCCTTCCCAGAGATTTGAAAATGTGGATATGCTGGTTTTGCAGATTTTCCAACTTTGCTTTCTTTCCCTCTATGTAGGGACAGAGCTGAAGAGTTGGGCTGAATACCATGATGGTATTTTCTAAGACTGATGCAAGTAGCTAACCAAGTAGCTTTGTTACTGCCACATCCAAATCAATCACCTCATGGATAGATTACTGCAATGTGCTCTACTTGGGGCTGCCCTTGAAAAGTCTTTGGAAGCTTCTGCCGGTTCAGAACGCGGCCGCACAAGCAGTCATGGGTGTCCATCGGTGCACCTATGTCACACCACTCTTGTGCGGCTTGCATTGGCTCCCAGTAGGCTTCTGGGTTCAATTCAAGGTGCTGGTCATTACCTTTAAAGCCCTACATGGCATTGGACCGGGTTTCTTCCGAGACCACCTCCTGCCATCATTTGCCTCCCAGCGCCCTGTGAGGTCGCACAGGGTGGGCCTCCTCCAGATACCATTGGCCAGGCAGTGTCACCTGTTGACTCCATGGAGGAGGGCCTTTTCCACATTGGCCCCAGCCCTCTGAAATGAACTACCTCTGGAGCTCTGGAGTACCCCAGACTTAAGACTCTTTAACCAAGCGTTGAAGACCTGGCTTTTCCAGCGAGCCGCATTACTTGACCCACCGAATTTTAATAATTTTAAGGGGCTTTTTTAATGTTTTTAAATATTTATATTATTATGCCAGTGTTTTAATGTTTTATATGTCATGTTTTATTGTTGTTGTGAGCCGTCCTGAGGCCTACGGGATTGGGCGGCCTACAAATTTGAATAAAATAAAATAAAGAAATAAACTCTGAGAATTTTAGCTTTCTCAAAGAAGTGCTTTATTGAGTCATAGTATATATGCAAATCCAAGCAGGACGGCCTTTTTGTAATTTAAAGATGGAAAATTTTGTCATTGTGCAGGTTTTCAAACTGCTGTCCAAAATTTTTTTGATATGGCACATAGTGTGCTGATAACCCTGGAACCAGCATAGCTGGTTTATGCCATAATCTTTCAATTTCAGTTTTCAGCTTTTGATACTGTGTGATCTTCTCAAATTTTGTTCCCCAGTTCTAGTATTCTATTACTACATCAATTATTCACACTGTCTTCTTCTCAAGCACAGTTAAATCTGATATGTTATCAGCCAAGACTTTACTAGTTTGTATTCTGAACTCCTACATTATTTTAACCTGCTCATTTTTGACTATTTTTTCAGCAATATGTTACCACCAGTTTTTCATTACTGGCACATGATAATTTTTACAGATGTTCCAGTGAATCATTTTGGCAACTGTGTTATGTCATTGTTTATAATCAGTTTGTGCACTCTTCTTGCATGAGCTGAATATATGATATACTGTTTCTTCTGTCTACATTTTGAATCATTTGACAATTTTTCAGTTTAGGCCTTGATTGCATAATTTCAAAAGGCTTGGTCTTGAGCAGCCAAAATCAAGCCTTGAGCTTCTTTTTTTAATGTTCCAGTTGTAAGTCATTGCCAGGTTTTATCTTTATCGACGTTCCCCTCAATCTTTTGTAGAAATTGACTGTGTAATGCTTTTCCTCACCAGCATTCTGTTCTTGCTTTTATTACATTATTTCAATATTCATGTTTGTGTCCTGCATGTTCAATAAGTTCCATTTTTTTTAACTTGCATCAATGCTTGTTCTTGGCTTTCTTTTATGTAATCAGCCAGTGCATGTTTTTCTTATTCAACAGTTAGCTTGACTTAAAGTAAACCCTTGCCTCCATTTCTATGGGACAGGTATAATCTATCCATATAATTATGAGGAGGTAATACATAGTGAATAGTCATTAGATTTCTTGCTTTTCAGTTCAAACTGCCCAGTGCAGCTTGTGTCCAGTTAATAATTCCAGCAATATATCATAACACAGATGTGGCCTGCCAGTAGAATACACTACTGCCAACATTGATGGATTTAATGGTGTTTCCACCAAATCAATACTATCTTTTCTAATTTTGATAACCAGTTTTTCCGTAACTACCACCGTTGTACTGTAGGCAAGCTGATTGGTTTGTTCAATAGATGTTATTTTAATCCTTGCAAATGCCTTATTCACATCCTTCTTTATAGCTGCCAGCTCTGTTTTGGGTATTACTTTCAATGCTGGCAGTGTTTGTCTTACTACTGGTAATTCTACATATGCTATAATTTTCTCTTTTAGTTCTTCAGCATTTTTTGAGGAGGGCGGTATCAATTAATAGGTTGTTTCAATACTGGTCTGTACTGGCTCTGTTGTTATTACTTTTTATATTTCTTATTTTATATTTGCAATTGTTCTCGTCTTATTGTTTTGGGACTTTTCCATTTTAACAATTTTTCTGAATCTCTTCCAGTTCTGTAGCCCTGAATATCTTATTTCTGGTAATAAATCTCCTTTGGTCTGCTAGTCATTGTTCAGTGATATTTGAGGCTGGTTAAATTCTTTTCCAATATTCAAACATTCACTTTAAGTATTCTTGCTTTGTTGCTTCCGATTTATAATAGCAAGTCATAAAGAAGTGATTTTCAAACACAGTCTACTTTTGTCTTGTCAGTGGTTGCTGTTCTTCCAGTAATCCTTCAGGGCTTGGCCCTGGTTACCCAACCATAGTTCTTAAATCCCATTGTGCATATCTCAACAGATGCCCAGAAACTAACATCTGATGCAGTTCTCTTTGATCTGGATTATGACTCATTTGATATAGGATTCTTTTTCAGTTTTTTCCCTCTAGTAAATTGCTTTATTTTATTTTATTTTAATGTTATTCTTTGCATTTCTGAACTGTCCATCTCTCTCAAAATTGGTTGATGGATACCTTTAGTCTGGCTCTTCCACTAAGTCCTGCCTGACTTTCTGGTAGAATACAACATAGCTTTCAACTCCATCAGAGCATCACAAGCCCCTCCCTCATTCTTATGGTCCATCGCACAGTCAGCAGATGGTCAGACTGGATTTGGCATTTTTTATCCACCTATTAAGACCTTCCCAAGGACCTGGGATAGGCAGATGTGGATATATGGTGGTATTAGAGGTATCATTGCAGGATGTAAGCTGTTCTGAATAAAGCTGCCTTTCACAATTGACTGATGGCGATTTTGTCAGTGCCATGTGTGGTGTTCCAATTGTTTTGGGATGCATGCAGCCAAGGTGCACGTTACTATTGGTATTATCTTTGCTCCCTTTTGCCACAGTTGTCATATTTCTGTTTGGAGATCTTTGTATTTTGTTAACTTCTCCAATTCCTTTGCTTCTATCCTGCTGTCTCCAGGTACCCCCATGTCCACTATCCAAAGGTTTTTGCTAGGGCTCTTTGGTGCTCTCCGAACTTGCTTGTTTTCTTGAAGACTTTTCATTACCCTAACTAGGTAACATCATCAGTGTTACCTGATGTGCTGTTTGCTGTCAGTTTATATTCTGGTGCCTTGCCTATCTGTTTGGTGTGGGCTGTCTTTGATTGGGCTGTTCACTGATGGTTCTTTGGCAGTTTCTTGACTGGGGTATTGCTTACTTGACTGTTGGTCCTAAATTAACCTTTAATTTAATTTAAATTAACCTTGGAGTTAATCTGAGTGCTGATTATTGGTGGAGAGGTACTGGAGTATTTTTCTCTTTGGGACTGGTTAATTATCTCTGTTGCATAGTATGTAGACGTTGTTAATGTCTATGTGTCTATTGATGGCTGATTTGTCAGAGTGCCAGACTTCTAGAAATTCCTTGGCATTTTTGGACTTGGCCTGGTCTAGGATTGTCACATTTTCCCAATTGAAACTATGGTTAAATCTGTCCCTATGTTGTGAAATTAAATAACTTTCGTCATGTCTTCTGACTGCCAGTTGGTGTTCATGGATGCGTTTTTGTCTTTCTTATAGATAATTGTTAAATCTGGGGTGTTGTGCAGCAAGTGTCTGTCAGTTTTGTTACGCTTTGTTACACAGCCAGAAGTTTAGTCTGTATTTGGCATTTTTATCAAACTATTGAGTTCTTCCCAAGGACTTACTGTTATTGTTATCATTTTAAATGGGGCAATGTGCCTGGTAATGCCAAGAAGAGGATCTAAAGACATTTACTCTGGAGATCCCAGCTGTAGTTACTCCCTGTCGATGAGCAATTTCAGGGCCTTCCTTCTGCATTCTTAGAGTCTTTCTTGGGATTTGATATCTTTTAAATAGAAGGCTGTCCTCTGAAGAGACAACTACTCAGTTTATTTATTTGGAATATTTATAGGGCCACCCAGTTTAAATGAGCTGACTCTGGAGGCATATCAAAGAATGATGAAGGAAAAATGCAAAAAAAAAAAGGCTGCCATTAAAACCAATTCAAAGAATTCAACGGTAATCAGAACCAAAATAAACTATATCACCCAGTTGGGAATTCTCCTCATTCTGACTCAGGCACCTGGGAAATCAGCCAGGTCTTAAGTGCCTTTCTAAACTTTCTGCACACCTGCAGTGTCTTTATCCCTGTTTATCTGGGATAATCCCTACCTCTTGGGACCAGTTCCTGTCATTGATTGGAGAAAGATCAGGGGAGTTATTAAAGATGTATTTGGCATGCATATATACGACAGCTATACAGGTATCATCGACTTATGACTGTAATTGAGCCTTGAATTGACAAATTGTGCTGGTTGTTAAGCAGGTCACTATGTGGACTGTACACAATTTTATGATCTTTTTTTGTGGTGGTCATTAAACAAATTCAGCAGTAGTAAAGCTAACTCCATTGTCATTAAGTGAACACCACAGCTATTAAACAAATCCATTGTCTGCCATGGGCATTTTTTGGGCAGAAACCCAAAATAAACAACCCCAAAAATGTCATAAATCATGGTCACATGACTACGGGAAAATATTCCAACATTTACGCTCCAGCATTCTTAGTAAGCCAGGAGAACCACAATGTCCAAACCTCTCTGCAATGTTGTATGACTGCTTCACATCCAGATGTTAACAAAAATTGAAACCTACCAACCTCAAAGTGGTCTTTCCAGGGATGGGCTACTATGGGTTTGCATGGGTTCGGACGATCCTCTAGTTAAGGTTCTGCCCAGTTTGGTGAATCTGTAAATCCCATCCCTTCCTGGCCCCTCCCATCCCATCCTACCCCACCCCTCCCAGGAGTCCCCAGACAGCCCATTTTGGATGCCAGATAAGTACAGGGCCCACATAGAGGTTCAGGGAGGGTGAAATACAGGCCTCCCGGAGGTTCTAGAAGGCTGGAAACGGGCCTGGGAAAGTCTCCGAAGCCCGGGGAGGGCAAAAATGCCCCACCCCGCCAGCCATGGTGCAAGAGGCCAACTAGGTCACACACCCCATGGCCATGCCCACGCAGCAACCTAGCAGAGAACCAGTTGCTGAATTTTTTTCAAGCCCACCCCTGAGTTTTTCCCTCTCCCCTCACTCCTGCAAACTCTTGTGGTTTCATCCAAAGAGTGGGAAGGCCTACCTATCACGAAACTGGGGTTCAGGAAGGGAGTTGACATTTTGATGAGCTGTCTGTTTGCATAGGCCTTTTAAGCTGTGCAAGTGTTTGCGATACTTCCGAAAGATTGGAAGGGTAATACAGGGATATTGAATTTCAGAGAAGGGATGTTGAATCTCAACAGTAGAATACCAAACACATTTTGGAACAGTACAATCCTTGTTGCCAATGTTTTGCCTCAGTGCTTCTCCTTCTGTATTCACCCCTAATATGAATCACTTTGTGGAAGAAAAATTGGAATGGAATCGGAAATTTCATATCGCTCCATCATTGGTTTGCTTCCTCCTCTCTGTATTGAGGGGCAAATAACATGGGTTTTGTACATTTTTTATTTATTGGATTTATATCCCGCCTCTCTTCACCCCTTTCAGGGGAACTCGAGGCGGCATCAGGGGAGCTCGAGGCGGCAACCAATAATGTTAACCAACATAGTTATTTTGTATTTTAATCTGATTTATATTCTTTCTTTTAAAGTGATGTTCAAGATTCATTAGCTTTTAGCACTCCTTAACTGATAAACAAGCTGGATCCTGATAAGAAAAGTTTGTTAGGACAAATTGGGGTCTGGCTTATCTCTTTTGTGAACCCTAAACAGCCTTTCTCCTTACAATTTATTCCCCTTCGGACCTCATTTTAATAAACATGCATGCTATTATCCTGTCCAATCAACTTTCCTCTTTCAGATTTATTTGTTATGTTAATTATAAAAGGGGATGTAAGCTAAAGATCGAGGTTCCCTCTTTGAATGAGTATTCAAATGAGTATTGTCTGAATATTCTGATAAATCGTAATAAAGTGATCTTCCTGCCTCAATTCATCTCATTGGAAAATATGCACACTGAAAAAGCCATATTTGGCCTTCCAGATGAAATACTGTGAATTTGAATGTGCAAATCTCTGCATGGATAATTGTGGAAGCAAAATTAAGAATACTCAATGAAGGCAGAAACAGAAACATTCATGTGAACTAAAATTTCTTTCATAAAATTGTTACTATTATTATTAATTCCCACCATTTTTGGTTGTTCCCCTTGTGCAGTATTTCTCAAGCCTGGCAACTTTAAAATGTGTGGGCGTCTACTCCAGCCAGCTGGAGAATTCTGGGAATAGTAGTCCACACGTTTCAAAGTTGCTAAGCTTCAGTAACATTCTTCTGTTGATTAGATGGCTGATTCATTCATAGTTTAGCATTTCAAGTGTGGCAATTATGGGAAAAATTGCAAATCAGTGTGAATTGGTTTCTGTCTCAAAGGTGCTTTTTTCAAAAGGTAACTGGACTGTTTTCTTTCCTTAAGAAAGAAAAAAAGAAGATGTTTTGCTTCTCATCCAAGAAGCTTCCTCAGTTGTGAGTCTGATGAAGCTTCTTGGATGAGAAGTGAAACGTCGTCTTCTCCTTCCTCAAGGAAAAAAACAGTCCAATCACCTTTCAGGGGAAAAGCACCTTTGAGACAAACAACGATGATGGCTGAGAATCTCCAAATACAATTGGTTTCTTTCTTGCTGGAGAGTGAAACAATGGCTGCATGGAAATGCCCTAAGCTGGGAACTTGTTTTAT
>JANHGC010000142.1:495413-505640 GCA_027560395.1 Boaedon fuliginosus | reverse complement strand
ATATTAAAGTGGTCAACTTACTGGTATACATGTATAAAAAAAACTTTGAAATAAAAGCAGTTGTTTGGCTTTAACATCCTAGAATAAAAACCTTAATTAATTGGATGACTGTAAAGGGTCTTTAACATCTGAAAATGTCCTTTTGATGAAAGAGGTAAACAGGCTTATTGCAAAATCAGTAATTATACAGATGATCAACTTTTCCACAACTAAATGCAAAAACTCTTTCCTTACATTTTTGGTTCAGAGGGAGACAGAAGGTGTTTTTAAAGTGTTCATGTAAACGTGTTCATTATCACTGAATTCAAAGCTACAGTGCAGAACATCCCACACACCATCCATAATTCTGGGTAATAGATTCTTATTAATCATTTTACAGAAATTATATATAAAGAGCAACCAAGCACATCAAAAGAAGCAAGAATTTGCTTTCCTACTGCTCTTAGAAAATTTTGGTATTTTGGTATTCTTTATCATCTGACCAATTTAAGATTCATGTGTCTGAGAAAACATAGACAGAGTCTTGCACAGAAATAGACAGAATAGATTCCAAATTTACAAACTCTCTCTGTTTGTGTGAGTCAGGAGCTTGTTATAATTGTTCTGATATTCCTATATTAATTCCACATTGTAATCTGGCTTTGTGCTTTTCCAAGAGTCTTTACAGTGACATCTTTGTCATATTCTTTATGGTTGGGGCATTCCATCAAATTTCCTGAAAGTGCAGCTGCAACTAATGTTACAACTATTTCAGTATCATCTCAATGTTGGTGCCTTCTTTTTGTTCCCTTGCTTTCTATGCTTCATTTATCTTTTATTTTTTTTACATTTTATTGCATTGCAATAGTGATATTGCGGGATCATAAATATTAAGATGCATGATGTTGTGTACTCTTGAGTCATAAGGCAAAAAAAAAAAAATAAGAATCCAGTGATGTTATAACTGAATCGTTATGTGATTCTTTAAAATAATTGCTAACCTTTTAAAAGCATTTTTTTCTTCTTTTGGATACATCGAGAGAGCTCCAATGAGGTCTACATACAGTTCATGGGTTCCAGACAAAATATAAAATCCTGCTGAATCAGCAGATTCAAGCTATTCTGTTAGAAAATAACCTTTTGCACCTTTCCCTTTCTAATGAGAAAGTGTGCCGTTGATGAGAATATGACATAGCAGGTGACACGTTTGTCTCTCTCTTTTTTTCATGTGATTATTTATTACGGACAGAGGTAACAAGAAGAAAGAAGGTGGGAGACAGATTGAAAATACAGCTTTGTCTTGCTGAGTTTTTGCTTCAAATTCTTTGATTCTTTATTTGTTGAAAAAAAATAACCTATTACATGTACAGTCCCAAGTGAAAGTAAATCTGATTGGAACATAATGGAGAGTGTAGACATCATCTAATACCCTGTCATGTTATCTAATAGACATATAAACTATCCCTGTGGTGAAAACTTGAAAGTGGCAAAAAGCTGAGAGAAAAACAGATGAGGTTTTTGCATACATATAGTCTCGAAATGGGTTAAGAAGCTTACGAGAAGTTTTCGAGTTTTCGAGATAGATTCAGGTCAGGAGAGGGAAAACAGCTAGTAAACGAAGATGGAATTAAGAAGGAATCAGGTTCCAGGCTGATACTGAACAGGAGTTTTTATTTATTTATTTATTACATTTTTATGCCGCCCGAAGGACTCTGGGTGGCTTACAACATAGATAGTTAAATAAATAGCACTCAGATTTTTTATACACTGCTTATCAGAGCTTTACAACACTCCCCAAGCAGTTACAGGGTCAGCTTATTGCTCCCAACAATCTGGGTCCTCATTTCACCAACCTTAGAAAGGATGGAAGGCTAAGTAAACTTTGAGCCTGGGGATTTGATCTGACAACCTGCTGAACAAGTCAGCAGAGACTGCAGTACTGCATTTAACCACTGTGCCATCGAGGCTCTTTTGGCATAGTTAGCATAGAAATCACCATGCAAAGAGGACAGTGTGACATCTGGGTAAATTCTTAGTGGGACAAAGGGATTCAAGGCTACCAAAAAAGTAGATCAAGGTTGTGCTAGCCACAAGAGATTACCAGAAAAGTTTTAATTGAAATCTTTGATTAATTCATTGGGGAATTTAGAAACAGCTACGCGGAAAGCTTTAGTTTAGGACAGACATACTAACATGTTACCAGAAGCAATATTATAGCAGGCAGGGAGATAGTTAATTTTGGAATGGTAAATCAATTAGGGCATTAAAAATTACATTCCTTTGAAGGCAGAAGCAAGAAAAAGATGAGGAAAATTAAGTTCGTTTTTATGCATTAACTGAATGCTACTTGCTTAGTTTCTATCCTTGACTGCAATGTATTCTACTTGGGGCTGCCCCTGAAAAGTATTCAGAAGCTTCAACTGGTCCAGAATGCAGCCGTGCAAGTAGTCATAGAGGTTCCTCGCTACCTCCATGTCACACCACTCTTGCACGACTTGCACTGGATCCCAGTAGGCTTCCATGTCCAATTCAAGGTGCTGGTCATTACCATTAAAGCCCTACAGAGCATTGGAGCAGGTTACCTTTGAGACCGCCTCCTGCCACCATTTGCCTCCCAGCGCCCCTTGAGGTTGCATAGGGTAGGCCTCCTCCAGATACCATTGGCCAGGCAATGTTGCCTGGCAATCCCACGGAGGAGGGCCTTCTCCGCAACAGCCCCCACCCTCTGGAATGATCTACCACTGGAACTCCGGAGTGTCCCAGACCTGCAAGTCTTCTGCAAAGCACTCAAGACCTGGATGTTCCGGCGAGCCGGATTAGATTAACCCACCAATATTTGTAATTTTAGGGGGATTTTAAATGTTTGTATAATACATGTTATTTATTATGTTGTGAACCGCCCTGAGTCCTGAGGGACTGGGCGGCATACAAATAAAATTATTATTGTTATTATTATTGACGGTCTATGTATAATCAAGCAGTTGCAAGAAGGGCTATGTGTGCATTGTCTGCGTGATGAATTCTAAGACTTTATGACAAAGTTCTGGAATTTCTAAATTCCAGGTTTGGAAAAGGGGAAATCATTAATAAAAAGTTTTCTTCTTCCCAATTGACTGGGAAAATGAGGCGGGGTATAAATCGAATAAAAATAAAAATAAAATAAAATAATTTGTTTTTTAATCCAGCTGTTTCAGATATTTTAACAAATGAGGTTGGGAGATTACCTGGGTGTGTACACAAGGCTCACCAGGCCTGTCTTCTGATAACTCAAGGATTTCTATGAGCATAATGTCACAACTATTTTGTCTCAACTATTGCTATTCAATAGTTAACCAAAGGATTAACCAAAGACCTTGCAATTTAAGGTGGCAACATTTTTGTGAATTCAATTTGAACCCTTCAAGATATTTGGAGCTCATTTTATATTCACTGTAATTGCACTCATGAGTAGAATTCATTCGATATTTGTTCATCTCAACACATTTATTTTTGAACTATAGGTGTTCCGTTTTAAATTAACATTAACACTGGATGTGAAATAGCAATACTTTGGGTAGATTTAAGGAGTTTGGATGAAGTTGTGTCCTCAACAGATGCATCTATGTGTATGTGTATATATATGTGTGTGGGATGTGCATAATGTGTGTGTGTGTGTGTGTGTGTGTGTGTAAACATTGGTGAATTGAACCATCACTTGCATCTAAGATTCTTTGGATAGGGGCTTAATAAAAACAAACAAAAGAATAGTGCATTTCTCAAAAGAAGTGCATTTCTGAGTGTCAAATTTTGTAGAGACACATGATAGACATCTTAAACTGTATGAAGGGAAGTCATGTAAAAGAGCAGAAATTTTTCAGACCTATTCCAGAAAAATAGGACAAGAAACAGTGGGTTTAAATTATAAGTAGATTTCAGCTGGAGACTTGGAAAAATATTCTAACAAGAATGGCTCAACAATGGAATAGATTTTCTCAAGAGATAGTAGATTCTCCTTCATTGGAGATGTTTAAATGGAGACCGGATGCTCATTTGTCATAGTAGTTATAGAAGTAGTTCCTGCACCAGGTAGGAGGTTGGGTTAGATTATCTCTCAGGACTGTTACATTCTATGTCCTTATAATTTTGAAGCTCTATGAATACAGGAAAAATATAATAATAACACTCCCCACAATTCCGACTTTACACATACAAACACAATGCAGAACCACTACAATTGAGGGAAGTCCTGGCACTGATTGGAAACTAAAAGTTGTAAGTATCATCTAACTAGTAAGAAATGCTACTGGACTATGCAATTACCAGCCCAAATTAGCCTTCCTTTTACTTTGACATACCCAGGATTGCAATGCAGGATATAAGGCAAAACCTCAGCTACCAAATTGAAATAAAGAAATCACATAGTATTATCCACACAAATATCTCATATGTTTGAATCAATAATTTGTTTTCCAGGGAACAAATGCACCCAAGAAAGGGAGGGAGGGAGGGAGGAAGTCTCAAAGTAACCATGCAAAGGAACTCAGCAGTAGTTTCAGAGGGATGTTTTGCGACATGCCCACAACATGCCCTTCCTGTGAACTGCTGGACTAATGCAGTGGTTTGCATATTTAAAGCACACACAAATCAAATACCAATATGATGGACCTGTCTACTATTTCTGACTGAGAGGCACAAAATCCATTCCCAGTTGAAGATTACCTTCATCCCAATAAAACAAAATGCTTCCTGTATCGTTACCAATCTTATATATGTAGCACTTCTAAATTAAAAATTTAGGAGCTGCATTCTGATGACTGTTGTCCTGAATGATAAACATTTCAGTGAAATGAATGACAAGTCCATCCCCACCCCCACCAGCAATGTGTCTCCTTAAGCCTCGGTACAGCTACATTGTGTGTTGCCCAAGGAGTTGAAACAAATATTCTGAATATGACTCTGCTCTAGCAAAAGCTTTTTGTTGTTTGTTTTAATCATGAAAATATGACCCATGACCACAGTTCTAATAAACAGCTATACCTTTGACAGCTATATGGATATATGCATGACTGCGGGCATCTTTATATTAATCGCTTTATGAAATTATATAGGTCTTTCTCTGCCTGAATTTGAAGTATTCCCTGGGAGGTTTGCATCACACCATTGTTAGACGGGGTTGTATTTTCTTATGCCAATGACTTCATCTCCCTTCTAGTAACTCTATTTATAAACCTGTAATGGTCATCTATGCAGCCATTTGGCCACGATCCCCTCCTATTCTGGAGAAAGAAGGAAATCCTATTAGCACAAATCAGGGGTGTCAAACTGGCGGCCTGTGGGCTGGTTGCATCATGTGCAGGCCACGCCCACCCCAGCTCCACGAAGGGGAGGAAAGTCACAAAAGTCACGTGGTGGTAATGTGACACCGCAAGTTTGACACCTGTGGCATAAATAGTGTTCCAATAACATGTCTGTTAAATGCATCTGGAACAGCCATGCTGTTTATACAGTTCCTTTGCATGACACTGTAAGGGCAGTGATTGGCATGGTTTTTTGGCTTAAGTTTGAATGTCACCAACCCCAGAAAAGGCCATCACCAATATTCATACTGAACAGCTATGAATGATGGTGGCTATAGTGGGAGCCTCAGTTTTCCAAAACAATTATTGGCTTATCAACTGGATGCCCTCTAGGTGTTAGCAAATAATTAAAGTTGTTCAGGGATGGGTTTCTCCCGGTTCACTGGTTACCCGCTTCATGCTGCTGTTGGATCAGAGTATTTGCAGAATACCATGAAGTTTTTGAACGCGATCCTGTGCAGCACGCTTTTGACAGCTGACCTGGCAGCGCGTCCACGAAGCGGGTAACCAGCGAACCGGGAGAAACCCATCCCTGTGTTTATGTTATTCTGAGGGAAAAGACAGCAACAACATATGGGGTTAATATTGTCGAGGAAATTCTTTATTGTGATGGTTGATAAATTGTGACAATACTTCTAGAGAAATGAAGCACTTGAGATTAGACTAGTAAAGTAAACTTATTTAATAATAAAATAAAGAAATAAACAGTAAAACTAAGTATATAGTCCATAGGTATAGATGCAGACATGCCACCGCATGTCTGCCCTGGTCAAAGCAGGGCATCAAATTGAAGGTGAAGGAGAGTTCCAGGTGGAGGAAGCTCCTCCTCTTCCTGTAGAAGGTAAGGCGGGAAAATCTGGATATTCCCACCTCTGATCAGGTTACAGTCAGCCAAGGCCAGCACATGTTAACAATTTTTTAACAAATATGATGGTTAATTTCTGTAAACAAATTATCTAAAGGCTTCATTTGTAAATATAAGCATTTGTTCAGGATCTCCACCAAATGGATGTGTTGCTTCTAGGGAGTTCTGATCCAGAAAGAGATCTTGGGGAGAAAAAAGAACATTACCTATTTTCCCATTGTAGGTACTCTAACTGAAATTAATTTAACAGATAGTCTCCTGGGTATTTTTTCCTATGCCTGCTTATAAATAATTCATTCTCATCTAGCACAATATAGTGACACAAAACTCAAAAGATACTGAGGAAAAAGCTTTTAGGCAAAGCGTTTGGTACTGAGGGGAGGTGGAACTGGATATCTCTTAAGTTTTTTCATAGTTGCCTGTGTACTTCTAAATGTTAAAGGATCAGACTGAAAACTCTGTAAATATTATTGATTCTAGGCATGTCATTATATAGTGATTATTCTTTGCCTGAATTCCTACTTTATTTGAGATTGATATGGAGGAAAGATAGTTAAAAAGATAATCAACTTATTTTTATTTTTTTAAAAAACATGAAAACTAGAAATATAAATGAAATCTACTGAAGGGTTCTTTCAAGCAAAATCACAAGATTCACTGCCATAGTATGGACATTTAATTCATAAAGCCAGTAGCATTCCTTTTTTTAAAGAAAGTTTTAACTCAAACATTGCATTAAAATACATTTATTTGAAGATTCACTGAAATATAATATATGATTTGCATGATTTGTCATGTCTCTTTGACCATGAAGAAATATTCAGAGCTAACATGCTTCTAGACAATCATTGCTGGGAAAATTAAACCAGTAGGTGAGGATCCTTGCCCCATCTTCTTCAGTTGGATATCTGATTAGTGGTTGCCTTTTTCTTGCAAGCAGTAATATATAGAGGAAGGGAACCAGTAATATATAAAGCCAGGGAACCTACCAGTCACTTTATTTTACCTGTTCTCATCAAAATATATAAGGATAATAGCACTTTCCATAATTTTTTTCTGTGTCATGATAGATCATCAGGACAACACATTAAGTTTTCTGCAATTCATAGACTAGAGAAACCCTTTGCCTAGTTATAACCAGAGAGCCATTCTATGTTTTTCAATTTAAATGTAAGCCTATTACTGGTTAGAAGAGGTTAAAACAGTATCAAAATACAATAAAGGCACATTACCACAGCAAAGTATTAATTTAAGCAAATAATTAATATATTTCTGCATCAAGGTATATAAAAATAATGGATTATGTAAGGCAGATCTATGTAAGGCACAAGCATAAGGGAATGATTTTTCTCCAGAAAGATGAAAGATTTCTTTATAAATTCTCTTTTATATATTTTTCAATTGAATTTTTTATTTAATCATTCATGTCTTATGTTTGATGGATCATGGCACTGTAAAATATTATTCTTTTAAATTGTTTTGTCCATTTATTTATTCTTTAGATATATTACATTTTCCAAATTGGAATTATTGGGACACCATTCTGCCATTTCTTTTTAATAACATCCTGTGACGGTCTATATATCCATAGGGAAATGTTCAATGAACACATAACTTTGACATACTTTATTTTATGTTTCTTCCTAGCTCTGGTGCCTTACTAGGTGAAGAAATGTGGTGTATTTTTGGTCTGGTTTGTTTTTGCCACTAAAACCTGCCTGTATCATTTGATACATTAGACAAAAGACGTAAAGTTGCTCATTAAACTTAGTTTTTTAGTCTGATTAATGACATAAATTTGCCTCAAAAGTAACAGAGGGAGGAAAGAAATCCACATGGACTGCATCAAGCTTTCAGCAAGAAGTCTGGGATGCAACAAATAGTAGAAAAGAGACCATAGCTCATCTTATCCTGTAGGATTTTGGACAAGGTAAACAGCACTGATTAGGGAATAAAACAAATCTTTTTCTGAAAGCTGGCTAAAAGCTAGATCAATCACTGTGCTTTCTTGTGTTCAGTATAAACCCACAGCAGCACGGTATGCATTCAGCTCAGTTTTTATGTATGTCATCTTTAAGTTTTCTCTGAAAGTTCAAGAAGCTTCCAATACTTAAATCAGGAAGGTAAGCCCACAATAGGGCTGTTTCTAACTTCAGCTGTATTTATTAGCTGCGTTTATTAAAAATATGTACGGCATTATGTAAATTTGATAGTATATGTGACTGAAGATATGTCTTTCATTTACATCTAACTGATTTTTATTCATTATACTATCAGACTACTTTTGACCTTTATATAACTGTCAGGTTAGTCCTATTGGTCTTTTCAACTCTTCTGTATTTGAGAAGGTAAACATATTATTCAGGCTAGTCACCCTAATTACTGCTGGTTATTATAGATGTAGTCTTAAACTTCCTGAGAAAGAGAGTAATGCCATCAGTTGTAGGGAAAGACTAGGATTTATGTTCTGCTCCTAGCTGTTGTAATGTTGAAATCTAATACATTGTAAGCGTATGTGATATCAGAAAAGGCAAAAAGATATTCTAGGGGAGCTGTGTTTCTCTGCACCTTCTGATTTCTTCTTATAAAAATGGAAATGATTTCCTGGTGTGCTGGTCATAAACATGACCTTATCTAATTTATAAAAAAAATAAATCTAGAACTTACAGCCTCCTTCTCCTTTGCCAGACCATTTTCAAGTACATCTATTATAGTATTCTGATATGTTTTCTTATATTAAGCTTCATATATTTTTCCATTATTGCTAATCAAATGTAAAACAAAATAATTGTTGATGAAATTCCTCTGTTAAGAAAAAAATGGGGGGCTGAGGACAAGGCAGGAAAAGTTGAAGTTGTTAAATTAAATTGTAAAGTATAGCGGGGAAATGGAGCTGAATTATTTTTGCTGCTAGTTATGTTAGACTACAGTTAATCTAAATGTCTAAGGCCCAAATAGTGGAAAGAACGATAAAAATGAGTCAGTACAGAAATCAAAACTTGTAACCTGTTAAAGCAGGGCGTCATCATGTGACATATCATGACTTTCCCCCCCTTTGCTAAACTGGGGTTGGGCATGGCTAGCATGTGACGCATCTGACCTGTGGGCTGCAAGTTTCACAGCCCTGTGTTAAAGGGAGAAGTTATCTAAAAGAGAATGGAGAATGTCATGCCCAAATATATAATTTGTATATATACTGTTGTTGTCTGGCCCCATCTAGTGGCTGGGGTCAAATATTAATCTTTATTGTTTGGGAAATGATCCAGCCCTTTAAGACATCCATCTTTTCATCCCCCCTGATTCTAAAAACAAAGGTATCCTGGGAAGCCAGACTCCATTTCCTTGAACAGTTTGACAAAACAGAAGCACCAGGAAGAAGTCAGCCTATCCATGACACATATTCATCTGAATTAATTGTTATGTTCATCAGCACCTCAACACCACTTATTTTGCCTTTGGGCTTTTACTATATGTATTTTTATCTTTCTCAGTTTCACCCATCCTGTTCTCTTAATAAAGCATCCAGATCTATGCACTGTTTTATTGGAGGATAGGTCAAGATGGGAAGTGCAACTGCACAATTGAGCCTTTCCCCTTTTATGAATGCTCATGAGGTAGAAATAAGAAATGAATTAGGGACAGATACTCATCTATGGAACACAGACGAGCAGAGAGATTCACATATATTTAGTCTAGAGGCATAATTTAAAAAATGGGGAAAGAAAGGGTTAGCTTAGAAAAAAAAATAGACTAAGGAGATAAATGGACCAAGAGGTAAAAAATTATTTAAGAAGAGGGAATAATATTAATGAATAAGGAAGAGGTAAAAAGGAAAAATGCAGGAGACTTTTTCTTGCTAGAGCACTTTGCCCAGCTGGGTTTCCACTCACTGCAACTAACATGGGAAGATCCAGGGGATTGATTAACATACTCAGCTGATGCAGAAAGAGAAATTTCAATTGTTAGGAAATCACTCAATGAATTGGATTGGGGAGGAGAAAGGTTTGAATAAGCAGGAGGAGGAGGAGGAGGAGGAGGAGGAGGAGG